>JABUQX010011439.1:0-35000 GCA_015478945.1 Trachelipus rathkii | reverse complement strand
CTACGATTTATTACCCTACCCCCTTTTCTAGCCTTTTCTAGCATAATTTATCCTACGTGTAGAATACACGTATTAGTGTCTACTCTATATAAGGTAGAGGAGTCATGTGTATTTAAATGTGCTAGTGTTCCTTCTAAAGTATTACCCCACCCCCTTTCTAACCCTTCTAGTACAATATATCGTGTGACAGACCATATCCGATATAGGCATCGATTTAGTACATAACCGACACTGCTGAATGATTCCTTGTTACGACGATCGAATTCACTCCTAACAAGAGTTAGGATTAGATATTACCCTACCCCCTTTGATGGCGTATTGCAATCCAAGCAATGTTGCATGCAATGTTTCAAATGTTGCAAACAAAATTTGCAACATTTTGCAAATTTTGCAACATCGTTATTTTGCGTATAACACTTTTTAAGGTCAAATATATGTTTTCGTTTGCGTAGAAGCGTCTTCCGGTCAACGACGCGATTGGATAAAACCGACTCTGGCGCACCCACCGCCCCCTCAATCATCTTTTCGCTTTGCCTCTCGTTTTCTACTTATCTCAGCTACCTTTTTATTCTGACTATCACATTTCGAACCTGTTAGATTCCGCAGCCAAACTATGGTCTTCCAATTTTAATTGTATAATATATATATATATATATATAAATATATATTATATATTATATATATATATACTATATATATTATATAGAGAGAGAGAGACGAGAAGAGGAGAATGCGAGACCCGCTTTTAGCACCCCTACCTTTAAAAAATACCCCCCCAAAAAACCCCCCCCTTAATTTTTTTTTTTTTTTTTTTGGTTCTCCCTTTTTTCCATTAGGGGGCTTAGCCTCTTTTGATGTTTTGACCTTATATTTCGGTACTTACCTTATATGCCCTTATACGTACCAAGGTCTGAAAATTTGACCTTTCATAAAAGTTCGTGAGGAATTAAGTGAGATTAAGTCGAGCACATGTAGTACTAACGCAACCTGTATAGGAACTGTCCTAATATGAGGTCGTGTAGGTAACTACCCTAACTGAGTTCCTGTATGTAACTATTCTAACCTCACACACACACACACACACACCCACACCACACACACACACCACACACAACACACAACACACACACACACATACACATACACTCAATATTTGATGCCCAACTTTGAATTACCTCAGCTTTATGCTCAACTTAATGCCTCAACGTTGATGCCTTCACTTTGATGCCTCAACTTGATGCCTCAACTTTATACCTCAGCTTGATGACTCAGCATTGATACCTCAGCTTTATACCTCACTTGATATCTTCAGCTTATTTTCACTTGATACCTCAACTTTGTTGTCTCAACTTGATACTCAACTTTGATATCATCTTTATATATCACTTGCATGACCATCTTTTATTCTCAGGCTTTGATGATCATCTTTTTAAGGAAAAAGAGGAGGAGCATAAGAAGAGAAGAAAGAAGAAGAAGAAAGAAGAAGAAGAAGAAGAAAATGAGAAGAAGAAGAGTATAATTTCAATTGATTATATTTACACTACATTTATTTATATTTTTTTTATTCAATCAGGTCTTTTATTTATTTAAAAAGCTTTCAAAGTTAATTTAAATATAATAAAAGTTAAAGTTAAAGTAAAATTTTCATGTCGAAGGATAAGATTTACATTTCATTGTATAAATACAAATGTTTTGAAAAACATTTTTGTTTTTTAAAAACATTTTTGTTTATAGAAAACATTTTTGTTTTGAAAAACATTTTCTTTTTGATTGAAAAACATTTTGGTTTTAAAAACTTTTTTTTTTGAAAAAACATTTTGAAAAAACTTGTTTCTAAAAAAAAAAAGTTGTTAATTCCAGAAAAAATGATTCTTAGGGACATAAGCAATAAGCAGTATAAGACACTACAGCAAAACAGCCACCAGGGGGTCCCCATCCGCCCATTCTTTACTGGTTTACTGTTTACTGCTTTACCATACTTAATTATAAATAAAAAATCATATAAAACTCATTTCTAAACCTAAACATCATCATTACACATGTTTTTTCTTCCTACATAAAAACGCATAATAATAATAATTTTTGCAATAAACATAAAATAAAAGAAGTTCTTATGTATGAACTTAACATAGTAGGAGGAGGTAAAACCCAAGATTTTTTTTAAAATAATTTACTGAAAAAGGTGATTATTTAAATAAAGAATATATATTTAAATAATATATATATAATATATATATATATATATATAAATTATATATATATAATATATATAAATATTATATATAATAATATATATATATATATAATATATATTACGAATTTACAATGGTTATTAATATCTTCATTTTTAATATTAAGACAATAAACATACCAAAAGTTTTTATATATATAATAATATAAATAATAATAAATAATAGGAATATATAAAATTACCACAAAAAGACTATTCATGCAAAAACAATAACGCTTGTGACCCGTAATATTATAAATTATATATATTATAAAATTCTAAAAAAATATTCTAACCTAAGCTAACAAGAAAATAAATCAAATATAATAAATAAAAGTATACATATAAATGACATAATATGAATATGATATTTTAACAATTTCTTGGTCAAAGTATGAGCTTGGGTTTACAAGAACGAATATTCCTTCTCTAAGAAACAAAATCTTAAAGAACTAATAGTTCATTAATAATGGTTAATATAATTTATATAATATATTAAAATATAATTTTAAATGGTAAAATAATCATAACCTATGGCGGCTCAACTGTCAATTGAGTCGAATAAGGTAGTACCTTAGCCAAAAACATAATAAGTAAATCTATAAGAAAACTCATTGAATATTCATTGAATATTTTATACTTTGTTCTTTTTTTTTTTTTTTTTTTTTTTTTATTATTTGAGATTAATATAAAACAATAATAAAAATTTTTTCAATTATCAAAAATACAATTTCATCGAGTGTTCAAAAATTACGTCGCTCTACGAATGTCCATGTATAAACAATAGTAGAGCATTAAGCACATCATGTGCCTCTTCCTATATAAAAGTCCATTCTCGTGGCTATTTTTTGAGTTACAAATAGAAATTATAAAATTTATAATACGATGCGACAACCTGATTCCCAGAATTCCAGCAGATATATGAATTGATTTATACCCTCCATATCAAAGAAACACGTATAAAAGAGTAACCATAGTGTAGCAGCTTCCGACCGTATACATCTATTCTTAATGCTATTTATACTTTAGTGTGTAATTTAAATTAACAATACCAAACAAATTACGCCATTAGCTACTCTTGTATTCAATAAGTCCGTCAGTATGTGCACCACATACAAAAAAGACTCGTGAATAAACATACTTTCTTCAATTTATATTATCGAGATCAGATTTATGATCCAAATCGATAATTAAAAAACAAAACCTACCCTTCTTCTCCGCTGTGTACCGTATGAATGTTACTGAGTAGGTTAAGTATAGTAATACTTAAACCTAATCGAAGATGAGATAAACAACCAAATATACCCTACCGTTTCCATTATATAACCCGCATTCCAGCTGATATCTAAGGATATTCATATGATCAAATCAAATATAATATCATCATTCATCTTTATGAAAGACTTATGTATAAAATAAGTAATGCCGTGGAATTTCTAACCATAAACTACCAAAGGTTGTATCAGGTATCAATATGTAGAGCAAATACCATTCTATAGTCGCTATATTCCGTCTATTTATGCTTTTAGTAAAAATTAAAAAATTAGCGCATTTCTAGTAGGCGCGTAAAAAAAGGAAAGGTATTAATAATTTCAGTTATACAAGAGGTGAAATAATAACATAGATCTCTTTACATTATGCTCAGATGAAATATCGTATGAAGAAACTTTGTATATTGATAATGTAACCGAGTTCTTCAGACTACCATGCACTCATTAGATTGTCAACCATTCATAGAAAGTAAACCAATAAACAATAACCGCCTTATCAACTCGAAAAACCGTCTATTGATCAGTTTAATGACAGCTATAAAACCCATGTTTAAGAAGATTAGGCTTATAAAACTAACTGATAATATGGGTAAAAAGGAGTCCCCTATATTTTATATGATATAAAAATAAAAAATGGATCTGACCAATTCAATAGGATGTAATTAAAAAAAGGCAAAAATCTAACAATTAATGAATAATAATTAATATAATATATAAGTTGAATGATTCTGAGTATAATAAATGAGGAATGAAACTATATATCTAATCATATTAAAGTAAAATTGACTGTATACGTAGGAAACATAGCGTCTCTGAATTTAAGTCGACCATTTGTGGTGAGAATTCTTTCTAAAGATGTGTCTCTATAATATAATTAATAATTTAAATATATTTATTTTCTAACTAATAATATTTAATTTAATGTCGTGAATTTTTGAAATGTTTTAACTACGATAGTAAGATGAGAGAAGTCTAATTGATAACCAAGAATCATTAAAGAATCAACGATATTAACCCACATCATTAGACCGAACACATATGACCTCTCTTTCTTAATTAAATATAATAACCTTTTTTCAACTCTCAGAAATGAAATCAGTCCAATACATACAAATGAAATCTCTCTATTAACCACCAATATAGATGATTATTAGATAGGTTAAGATCCATTCAAACCAATAAGTACCTTTGTTTGTCAAAGAAAATTTTGATTTGACGCTGCACGATTCAAAATTATACGATATTACTAGAAATTAAGCCGAGAAATGTCTTGTAGAACGCTATACTTTCTAATATCTTGTAGAATAATTCTGAAACTCAATAACAGTTATGTCTAAAACTTGTGAATCAGAAGATCTAAGTTGCGTAAAATATCAGTAGAAGTGAGTAAAATTAATTAATGAAATTAATATCTTTCACAATATAATAATAATATAATTAATAATAATATAATAATAATAAAAATAAGAAAACAAAATCGATATAAATTAAAATAAGTTTAGTAAATATATTATTTAATTATAATATTTATACTTCTTCAAAAATTCTTCCAACAATTATTAGATTAATCTGTTAATTAGGTAAGTGCAACATATAACGAAACAATAACTAAAATCTTCGTAAAGATAAATCCCTACTAGAAATCCTGCCCGAGTCTCTGAAGTATATGTCTAAAGAAACATTTATTCAATATTTCTATGAGTAATCAGAAGCAAGTAAATCTGAGAAGAAAAGGAATGTCACCCTTTCCATTACCATAACTGCCGAAGCATTACGTTCGAGAGCCTCACCTTGTCGATATGAGCTAATACCACCAAAACATGATCCAATAATCACCATAGACTTGCTGGAACCTAATAGTCAACCAGGTAAAGCAGAGCGATGCCACTGAGTTCTGTGGCGATTCCCATTCTAAACCAATAGTGAATAAGGAATTTCGCGGTTCATCCCTTGGACCATGGCCCAGAAAAATCAGAAGACAAAATAACAATCCTCACAATACAGATCTATCTCACTTCCATATTGCGTCTCACACTACACACATTCCGCATAGTTAGGTATTGAATACACCTGTTCTTTCTTCGCCTTCTTGTATATCACTGGACCAAATAACATCTCACTATCATTCTGCAAGTAATAATTCACTTTACACAGTAACCCTATTATCACTGGATTTAACCCAAGTTATACATAGATACCCAATTCCGTGCTAGAATAACCATACATAGAGAATTAAGTTCTATCACTTCAAACAAGAACTGGTCTCGCACCTTAACAATCTTCCGAACTTTAAAAACGCGAATAGCTGAACATTACATAAACGCCCACCGAGGGGAGAAAGAATATTGTAAATATCATTTCACGCACCTAAAAGAAGATCCTAGATAATCAATCCATACTAAACGAATTTTACCATATACGAGTAAGAGGCCAAAATTAGGTTAAATGAGCTTAAAGATCACACTAGCATCGCGTGATAAAAGAATAATACTTTAACATCATAGGTCTTATAACTTCAATGTTTCTCTTACACACACGCATACTCAAAAACTCCTTAACACGTAAACATTTAATGTATATAGATTTATCAATTCATCCTCACATACTTTCTTAACACGCAATAAAACTTAAATCTGATGATCATCATCTAAAACAGATTGTACCATATATATATATATATATAATATATAGATACTATTATACCTCTTATAAACTATAAGAAATATTATTTCTAATTAACTTTTATGTAGCGTAAAACCATATAACTCACAACTAGGCCACATATGTAAAATAAAGAAAAAGCCAAAGAGTAGACACAACTATAAATCCTTCAAATATGCGTGAGAAAGCAAATAACTCTCTCCACCCCGATAAGTGCAAGATACACCGCCAGAGATGTGAGTCAGACCCTTCCCCTTGTTTAGTGGAATATCATCCTCCAAGCGTAGGGACAACCCATAAGGGCAAAGAGGCTTTAATATTCACCATTTACCCAGCAGTGAGCGTATGTTCTCGCCTTAACACCACTTCATATAAAGAACTTCTTGAGGCATCCATTATCATCTTTGCAAAGAGTACTAGCAAAACCTGCTAGGCCATGCTGTCTTTCCCTTTTCAGTTTGGAAAGCCGGTAAGTACTTTAGATACTTTTATATCCGTTCTTTCTCCATATCATTGTGTTTGTGACGCTAAAATATATAAATAATATTTAAGAATACCTGATTCAACGAGCAATTAAGTATAACCAAGTTTACTCTATAGTAAACTGACTCAATGCACCTCACATAAAAGGTTAACAAGCAAATGACGATTCTTTTAACCGACGCTACTCTGTCCTGGTCAGCGATCGCATACTAATACAGCCGCTACATAATTTCTATTCTCTTAACAATTGAGAGTGTAATTCACAACTCCGCGTGCTCATCTCTTTGACGATCTAGATCCTAGCTTTATCAAACTATTAATTATGTAATTTTTATCTCCCACTTTCACCCTCACATAATATGTGTACCTCTATCTCAATGTTATTAACCTTCACCACAACAAAATATCCTAAAAATAACTAAAACTAATATACACATATAATAAGCAATCAGTCAAACCTCCTACTCTCTTCCATTCTTACTCATAATCTAGTACTCTCAACACCACCTTACCTAATTATATATAAATAATATATATATATAATATAATGACAGATTTCTACGCTATCATTAGTGGTTAACCATATTATTCCACCTATATCTATCAATTCTCGACCCTATATACTATGATTGACATGTCATACGGATTAACTTTCCCGTGTCTATATGGATTACAACATATCATACCCTTATATTCCACCTGTCGATTTGTGTATCTGTTCCAGAATAAATTACCAACTAATTCATTCACTCTCGTATACTATATTAATGGTCATATATACAGATATCAAGTATCACTGGTAGAAGTTTATGTACTCCACCGTCTTAATAAAGTTGTTTCTTAATTCCCTGTTATCACATCGAATATGTCCTACCTTAGTATATGAGTTCCGTCTATTATTAATAATATACACCTTAATTATATACCCATGTAGCATTGGAATCCAATTATATTACCTCCAGAATAATGATTTAATCCTCATTATTTAATACAAAGAAGCAGACGTATTATTACCACCCTATACTCAGATAGTATAACCCAATATGAATATTAATAACAAACTAGTTTTATGAGTTCTCGAACTCCTAGATTACTTGTTGAGTATATCCATCATTACTATGAAGAATGGGTATAATGAAACCTTTAATATACCACCGGTTATTAAAATCCTAGTTGGATAGATATATGTTATATCAGTGGGGTGGAATTCTAATGAGATAAGAAAACTTATAAGTTAACGTCCTCCCTATATATTAGATATAGATATTAATTAAATATTATGAAGCGTGAAGGATGAGGAATCGATATGATGTTAACTCGGGAGTGTCAAAGTATTTAAAATCTGCAAAAAAATGAGTTTTGACGTAGAATGTGTAGAGATTCATATCAGGTTAAAGTATAATGAGAGTCCGCAGTTCGAGCACAAAGATGTTAAAACAGTTGCGTAGGAGCTAGAGATATGTGAATTAAGAGAGGAGAGTCATTATTTACACTAGTGATTAATACTGTGTGTTATACGAGGCCATATTAATAACATTTTGTAAAAAAAACTGATTTACCAAAAGATGTTAAAATAAATTGAATGTGTTCTTATGCTTCCTGAGTAAAATTTTGTATAGCTTGTATCTACGTTCCATCCAAACCGTGAAATGATAGCCCTTAAGTTCGAAAGTACCATATGTTATGTTAAGATTAGGGATGTGACTTGCAGCTAGCTAGAACTATATATGTGTATACTGAAGTGTGATTTAGAATAATATTTAATTACTAAATATAATGAGAAAGATAAACTGCATTTGTATGTAAGGGACATGGAATCCCGAGTTAGAGGATATTTAGAAGTGGAAGAGCGGTACCGTAACATTCGGAAACTACATGGCTAAGAGAGAACAAATTTGTAGATAAGGGAAAGATTATTAGTATATATATAATAAAATGTGTTATGTGCTATAAAATTAATACTATATAGGATAAGAAGTAGCTGGGCAATTAATTATCAGTTAGGTTTGAATGCAAACTGAGACTTAAGTCTATGTAGTTCATATAATATAATATTATTGCTATATAGTAGGTGTCATTATCTTAATTGAGGATGTTATTGATTTAACTTGAGATGTATTTGATAATTTTATTGGTAGTATAATGACTTATATTATTTGATTCATAATGAATATATGATTTTGTATATGTACATAGCTCGAGCAGCTAAGAGAGTTTTTCGTATGTTTTTCTTGTAGATGTATTATGTGTGTCCCTTAAAATAATAGACTTATAAATTATATTTAGTTGTATAAGTTTTCTGAAAAAGTTATGCTGTACCATGCAAACTAAATTGAGTAACATTATATAGTTATAGGTGTTATGTTTAATGCTTTTTTCTAGGTGATTGGTATAAATAGTGTGCTTAGGTTGGTATTGATAGAGAGTTATATAGAGAATTCTATTTATAAAGTTAGTAACAAGAGAGTTTCCATTAACACGCTGATCTATTATGTCCAGATGAGCAAACGATGTTTTAATTCTTAACAAAATAATTATCTTGAATTGTGTATGATTACATAGTATGATGTGTGAATTATTAACTATAATTTAAAATAAATATGTTTATGTATAGCATCGTGTTTACTAAATAGTGTTATTCATAGCTTTGATAAATTACATTTTGAATGAGATTATCGATTAGTATGTAGCACCGTTCGTGTTGGTAAAATCGAATGGGTAAGGTATGTGAATATATTACATTCTTCCATTGTAGAGTTGATAACTGTGATAGAAGAGAGAGGCGGTATAATGAATAGAGTTGTCATAATTGATAGTGATAAATTGATGTTACTAATACTGAAAATAGCAACCCATTCAATTAAGATAGGTTTTTACATTATTGAGAAATTAAACCTGTAAATAATTAAGGAGAACAACTCAGATCCTAAGGATGCCTTATTAAAATGTGAATATATGTCGAGAGAATAACTCCTCCCGCCTATACGGAGATTGTAAAGTAAATCGAAGAATGAAATATGCTAGTCGTAAGAAGCGTGAACCTTTACTGAGAATGTATATAATAACCTGAATTAGTATTTTTATGAGAGAAATAAAATGTTATATTTAAGCCAGACGTCTGATATGTGAGAATGTGGTAGTAGTAAAAAGAATTCAGTGCCATGTTATTGTAATAGGGGAAGATTCTTATAGGAATGCGACTTAAGGAGGGAATGGGATCTTTTTCTATTATATAAGTGGAAATTATCAAGTAGTTATGTATTGAGCTATCACACCTGCTGCTACTAAAAAATCTTAGATAGCAAAATAATGATACCGTAAATATAAGTGTACAGATTCGGATGCTCTGCATTAAAAGCAGCATAATTTATATTAAAACAGATATCCTACGGAATTTTGTCGTGAATGCAGATTGTAATATTGCACACCATATATATATATATATAATATATATAATATGGAAAATAAAAGAAGATTGATTGTTATAAAGAAACTTATTCATATGATATTGAGTAGTCGCCTTTAACAAGAAATAAAAAATAATGAAAAACGAGCTCTGGTTTGGGGTTTGATCTTGTACCTTAATAATTTAAACAATTCATCTATATTTAAAATCCATTAAATCATATTATATAAATAAGCGAAGAAGAAGAGGAGAATGGCATTTGAGTAGTAGAAGGTGAGACAAGGGGGTTATATTATCTATAAATAATATTATATGACTTAATTATCTTTTTCGATCAGTTTTTACAATGTTCTCCTACTAGCTTATTTTATCATTATATCTCCGTAATGCTTTATATATGTATACAAGCCACTATCATTTTACTCCCCAATACTGTGATGTAGCAAAAGTAAGTTGTTAATATGTATATGAGAAGTATAAGCCACAAAGCTTATTCTTCTAAAAAAAGTAATCTCTTTTAACTCTTCTTATTAATTAAGTTCCATAAAAAAGGATTAAAATATTTATGAAATTATCTAAAGGTATGGATAGAAGTTGATAAAACGAAAGCTAAAGAAATATTTTAAGTTATTAAGACTAGAGTTGGCTCATTTCTGTGACAAATATTTACCTGTGAATGATTAAAGGTAAAGAAAACATTGGTAGAATGTATATGGGACTATCTTAGTGTTAGTGTCTTACTGATTTGTTTTATGAGTCTATACATATAATCATTTTTAGTAGAATTATTTAAACACTGTTTATAGTTAGAACTAATGTTTTTTTCCTCATATATTTAAAAAAAAGATCATTTATTAAATAATATGTTTAAAAATATGTTTTCAAATGTTTCTAATATTAATTATTTTTTTAATATAATGTGGATGTTATTTATTAAAATGAATGGATACTGACACATAAGATACCCAAGAAACCACTGAGGGCCAATTTACTTTAACTTTAATACCAATAAGATTTTACCTATAATATGCGATCTTACATACTAATTTATTATAGAGTGAGCCACGTTGTTAGATCATATATACGTATACCAATTGATACCTTCTTCTGCATTCTCTTCTTATTTACCTTCCTTTTTTTTAATCCCCTTTTCAATAGATACTAAAAGTGATCACACGATAGTGATCAATCAAAGATAGAATTAAAACTAATATTCCTTAATATTTTACTAGTGCTAGATACAACTTACGATAATCTGATGCTTTAGTATAGCTATATAACCATATAGCTTAATTCAATTATATTTGTCATATTTAGTTATAGTTATAATTCAATGTGAGTATCAGTTAGTTAAGTAGCAATGAGTATCATTGGCATAGTTGAGATATGTTCTGAGCAATAGTAAGGTATCATGAGGAATCAATATGAGTGTAATGTGTAATGTGTGTTGTTGGGTGTGTCTCCATAGTGTATTGTATTTTGTATGTTCGTTGTAGTGTGTTATAGAATATAATTGGATTAAAAAGTTAGTTATTCATAGGTAACGTAGTTAAGGTATTAACATAACATAAATGCATAATAGAAAGTTCTACAAAATGATTGAGATTAAACTTATATGATGTTTGATCTTATGTTTTTTTATTCAAAAAAATATATCCATTTTCATTATTTATCCAGTATATTTAACTGTACGTATAGATTCAGAGTTACTTAAGAGAACTATCAGTATAAAGACACTAATAGAGGCAGATACTAGTGTAGAAATCTGGGATTAAATGTACGATTGAAGGTATGGTCTCTTCCCTCACTCTTCATTATAGCCAATTTCTTATATTGTTATTTACAGACATAATCGAAACATTATTTTTACAAGAAGAAGTAGATTCTTTAACTAAATCCATAATGTTGAAAAGGAATAAAAATTAATTGAAAATGAAGAGAACCTTCAAATCATTTAGCTGGAAAGACAAAATAAAAAAAAAAAAAACGCATTACGTCAAAAGATAAGAAACAAGAAATATATAAAATATACCTCCCCTCTTATTAAGATATAAAGATAGAATATTTCTAAATAAACTCTAAATCTTCTAAATTCAATTCCTCAATTATTGATGATGGCCTACAAAAAAACTTTATTACAGGCCTTTGCTAAATTCAACTAGCTACATCTGGGCTTTTTTGATGAGGCCCTGTTCCCTTTTTAAGGTGTAGATTTTCAAATACATGTTTCCAACACTTTAAACACATTTTAAAAATACAAAGCACTTTCTACTCGTCCTACACTTAGAATTGCAAAGAGAGTATCTGTTACAAGAAATAAATTAATTTAAGCTTGCAACGAAATTGATAGATAATGGAAAAGAGTGAAAGATATATATACTTATCGACCAAGAATGAAAGGCATTCCTCTCTTCGTGTATAGCCGAGACAGTCATCCATTCCTGTGTTCGTTTAAGATCACTATAACTCTCTTGTCTACACGATTGCATAATGATGAAATTCTGGTATAACGTTCTCTTTGTGACTCGTCGAACTTGTTTCTTTTTTCAGTTTTTTGTTAACTAAATAAATGTTGCAAAAATGTGTGAAATGTTGAAATTTTGTTTGGTACAATCAAATTCATGAAATACCAGTGTCTGTGAATATGCCGTGGAAAGGTTGTGAATGTGTGAGATGGAATATATCTATTAGTAGTTAAGACTTAGCGAATACGTACGTTAATAAATTGGAACTCCATAAATTAATGTGCAGTTAGCCAGTGACTGCCAGGGGTTAAATGCTTTAAAGAGCCTGCAGTGGTATCGTTGAAACACAAGTATTAAGAGGGTGGTTATTGCTTTTGAACTGAGCTCATTTGAAGACACACACTAAGCTAGCTACTCTATATAATCAGTCTTAATATAATGAATTTCTTACTAATAGTAAATAATAGGTGTATTCACGACGTATAAGTCATGGGTAGGGCGTGGGGATACGTTTAGGAGAGCTAGATCTGCAGTAATCGCTGTGCCGCAAGCCAGGGGATCTGAGACTGATAAGCTTAAGGGGCAGGTGAGTAGACATAATAAGAAATAACCACTTTGTGAGAGTTCTTGTTTTTAATTAATCCTTATATTAGAGGATCCTACCTGACGTATGAGGACAAGTGGCGTTTTCTAGAGATTAGTATGTGAACTATAATAATATAGTGACAATTATCAAGGTGAAGCTTAGATGTTACACATATCTCCAAGTATTAGCCGATAATCAGTAATAGTAATATAAGATCGCCATTAATTAAAATTGAATTATGCCTTTTAGTCGTGGAGGGTATTTGTGTCTAATTAAAGTGCCGGGTGTAGTCTATAAGATCGAACCGATTACGGCTTATATTAATCAGAAAATTGCTAGAAGTAAATTCTATTTTAAATAATGTATTTATTTACTAATTGTCACCGCCGCTTCACGACGGGCAGAAAACCCTTATTCTAATAATATAATAACTAAAATAACGATGTATACAATATGTAAAATCCATGATAGTGGAAGGTTAAACGCATATTTAACATCAAAGATTCAAGTACTACATTCAGAAGTTTTATTAAAGTCTGAAACATACAGAGTAGGGCTATTTAGACGCATAGTTAAGCTGTTAATTAAATAAATATAAAAGTAAGTAGAGATTATTATAAATTTGATAGGAGATAATAAGTAAAATAACACCAGAGTATAATTAGGTTACAAAAATATGCAGGAATAAATTCCACAGAAAACATGATAAATATATATATAAGTATAATAAAGTATGCTAATGAGATTATAAGAAGCAAAAAGCAATAATATCACTATTAATATTTACAAAAATAAACTTTAGTTACTGTATATAATAATATATAATTATTCTAAATAATTCTGTCACTCTATTATTCTATTTAATTATAAGCAAAAGTCACTGTATATATATGATGCTACTACTAGTCTACGAGATGAGTAATATATATATATATAAATAGTAGGCCGTCAGTAAAGGTATTATAAATGAGTCACGACGTATGATGTGAAAGTATATTAATTCACCTATACGTAACAATACTTTTTTATCCGCTAAGTACTATATTATATAATATATATATATATATTATATATATATATAATTATATTATATATATATATTATAATATTATATAATATTATATTAATATATAATATATAAATACTAATATATATTATATAATATATATTATATATATTAATATAAATATATATATATATTATTATTAATTAATATATAATTATAAATATAATTATATATATATATATATATAAATATAAATATATTTATATATTTTATAATTAATATATAAGATATATTATAATATATATAAAATATATTAATTATAAATTAATATAATATATAATATATAAAACAATATTAGAAAAAATAAATTTATATATAAAGCAAATAATTAACATTATATATCGCGCCGAACAAAGATAAGCAGGAGTCAAGTGGAAACTAGAAAGACAGGAAGCAGTTTATAAGTCAATTTTTAGACCTTTAACACTATAAGTATCCCTAATCATAAAAATGAACTTCGGATGAAAATCTAAGAAGGCCCCCCCCCTCATACCAGATATGAAGAGCATACTCCTATACTAAGCCAGATATGAATACACCTTGTATAGCTGGAGTAACTGAGAAGAGGAAAATTAATAATATAAGATCTTACTACTAGTTATATTACTATAAAATAAGAATAACTCCCTAAAGTAATAATTTTCTTCTTGATTAGGACCTACTTCCTAGCAACCGTTGTGAGTGAGGTTCAAGAACATTTTTATTGTATTTGAATGTTAAGGCCAAAGTATAAATTTTATATTAAAATTGAATCATACAGTGCAGAAAGACAAGAATATAATGAACCGATCAGAATAAATAGTTATATAGGATAAGTAATTAAATATAGATAAGGTTTTTTGGAGTAAGAGATTTGTAGAAGTTAGGTTTTTAAAAGAATTGAATTTCCCAAGGTGAAAGGCCTATTTACCCCATCAGAAATTCTAAAAATAAAATTCAAAAATAAATCAGCTAAAGAAGAAATAAAATCTGAAAAAGATTGCAAAAATACTCATGAATTACCTAAAGTAAAAGGTGAAGATGAAATAGATGATCGATAGGTAAAAATCGAATCATTACAGTTAACATTATGTGTGAAGTAGTAGATTAGAGAGTAAGATTGTAGCAAATAAGTGAGAAGATCATTAATGAAAAATCTATAAATAGTATAATAAAGTAATAAAGTGTAGAATACAGAACCCTGTAAGGGTACTAATCACTATTTGATCATGAATAAAAAAGAAGGATGCCCACAAATTCAACAACAGCCTAATAAATTATGAGCGATTAAATTGAAATAAGATATAGCGAAGAATAAGTAAAGCAAAGAAAAGAAGGAAACCCAAAGAGGGGCAGCTTTAAGATACCTGATGCTCATAACCCAGTCAAATGCTTAAAATTGGGTATCATGTCTAAGCGTCACCACTATCCAGAAGTCTCACGTTAGTAACCTAAAGAGGAAAACCATAAATCGGTTAAAAAGGGAAAGTATATCGCCAGTAGACCTCAAGCGCCAAGTAAGCCGTTAACTGCGAAATCAGAAAAGTAAGGGTAATATAAATTACCAGTATAAATGGTAACATAAGAAGTTAGATAGAGTTGAAGAAAGGTTCAATGAGATATTCTTTAGATAGAATACAAGTTAAGAGCTATAGGGCGATTAGTTAGAATCAGCGGCTTCCATTTTTCGGAATAGGTTAATTGACTATATAATTATGTGAACAGTAACGCCCTAATAACTGAGAGGAAAGTGCTTTAGTAATGAGACATAAAATAATATTAAGTTGAACGTATAAGGTGTAAAAGTAGCACGTAAGCACAACTCACATTAAATAACTCATGGTGAGAGGTAAGTCATCACGAGTCACGCATCCACTCGGTACTTAACCTTAACGTATCACGTAGATATCTCTATGAGCGCAATAGACATGACCGTATCAGTACAAATTTGTAAAAGGTGCCCACAATGTTGTATACACCGGAACCATAAGGACACAATTCCCGTAGAAAGGTGCCAGTGAGGAGAGAAGGAAGAGGAATGACAGAAATCTTCAGTAACCACTGATAGAGGAGTTGTCCTATCTAGAGAACCATATATAGGAGGACGAATATAAAATAATGATTCCATTATCAATTTGAGACCGTAAATTATCGAACTGAATACCATCATATCAAAAGATGAGAGAAGAGAAAGAAATGAGAAAGATAATAATCATGAGAGTTGGAAATATAAGATGAATTTTTGTGAACAAGACATTGAATCCGAGAAAGATTTCTCAAGATAAATGGAGAGTAACGCGAAGAAGCTCCCAGTTCGCGAGGTTCTAGCGCAACATTTAACGTTATATGAAGAGAAGTCCGCTTGTAGTGCTCGATACGTAAGAAGAATTATCTCGACATAAACAAGTCAACAGACCCCTATTCTAAAGCTAAATGAAAGAACCTTATTACAGCAAAATTGATATAGTGATGCCCCTGATGCAGCACAAACCCAAAAAGGTTACAAGACCCAAGTAGTCTCTCTACTTCTCTAATACAAATGCTTATTATTCCCTATAGATTTAACCAAGGACACGATCCACACACAAGAAAATTTACGAGTGAACAAAAATATAGGATGAATCCACGCTGTCAGATATAGAGTACCACTATAAAAAGAAATAACTCTGTTCTCATAACTCGTCCTCAATAAGAAAAAAGAACAAACTCGAAATTTACAGTCCCACATTATCATCAAGTGCTGGATATCTTGGTATAGCGCGATCTTCTAGAGTCTAACACAAAGCAAATAGCTACAAACAGTGGAAAACAATCTTATAGCAATATAAGCGCGATTAAATAATTGACGAAGCAACAGAACGCCAAATAAGACCCAACATATCACAAGATTGCCACCCAGAAAGTCATCAATATGTTAGCACAGAAAAAATAATCTTAAACAAGTTAGCAGAATGATGCTTGTTGGAGATATATGTTTATAGAATACCTGACAAAATGCACGATGCAATATAAGCTGTGGTCAGATCTCCTGCTTATTACCGCAAATAGAGATCGTGAATTGAGTCCTGCCAATGTACTTGTCTGCCTAATCTCAGACTGAAGGCACAGATAAGTGTGAATCTCCAGTCACACTTAAGTGTTTTCAAGAATTGGTTAGAAATATCCAAGAGTCTTCGGAATTTTGTAGTACAATGCCTCCTTTAAATAATTATGTGCATCATCCTGCTGCATCATGTGTAGAATCCAGTCCTGAGACCTCAGATCCTTGTTATCCAACTCCGCTCCCCCAAGCGCGTTAACTTAGCCGTAGTATTTACCGACAGAGAAGCGCTTCACTGCCTATTCTCAGAATCTTTGAGATATCATTAAAGAACATCCTCCAATAAATAAGTACTGATGACCTTCAGTTCCATTGTTGATAAGGTACTGATTGTTCTGTCAAACCAGTGTTGCATGAGTCTTCGAACTCCTGCGGGTCATTACCGTTCTATGAAGGTCTAATTACATAGAGAATATAGGCAATCGCACAAAATCTCCTTCTCTGTTCAGGGATAACTAGCTAGCAGTGAGTCACCCATTTTTATTCGACCGTCCAAATAATATGTTCTTTAAAGACAAAGAACCTAACTTTATAGTCCTCACCAGTAACATCGAATAGCGAAGATGCGAGATCTCGATAACTGTGTTAGAAGGCAGAATGTTCATGTCGTTACACTAGATCTGAAGATTATGAACCTTATTGTATCATAAGAACAAATTCCATCTGAGCATGATATACTTATAACGAATGATGCTAGTAGACCATGAATTCAAGTTAGCTCACTCTGTCCGCTCTCAGACTAGAAGCTCACAAAAAAAATAGTTATGCGTCACGTGCCGAATACAGAGAAGTGGGTCTTTTACTTCGCCATCTTTGAATGCATGATGGTCTTATCGAGTACAATCCTTACAATACTTCCATGTGTTAGACATCTCAGAATTGATGATATCACCCTGCATCCTGATGCCGAATCTGCTATCATAGCACTCTCAACAGCACTGAATACTATGTAACATACGAGTAATCATGAAAATCAAGCACAGACAGAAACAATACAAGAGACCAATACACAGCAAAGGAATATTGAGACAATAATGTTATTCTAGTCATGCAACAAAGCGCTTAAATCCAAATTGGCGTTCCCTAAATCACCATGGATGTTATATTCGTTTATACAATACGCCAATGAAAACGTTCTTATCCGTCTTAACAACTTTGAAAATATTCGTAAAAAATACGTCACATTATGAAAAAAACACTCCAAACTAAAGCACAAAGTTAAAACACCTACTAGCGACATCTTCACATCGCAGCTACAACATATAATGATATTTGTAGTACTAAATAAATATACATTAAAAAAATAGAAATACCTTTCATTACGAAAAGCTATATTACTAATAAGGTATTAATTTTTAAAATTCTGTTATAAATTGTATATATAGTTAGATAGCTATCCAATACATACAATGTTTCCGCTAACCGAGCTTGAAAAAAACGCTTAGAATATCTTAAGTTCCGTAAAAAAGACCGCTACTGAAAAAATAAAGTAAATAACATATGAGTAAACTATTGAATTTAAATATAATATTATAAATATACAGATATATAATAGATAAAAATAAATATAATATATTATATTAATTTAAGATTATTTAATATAATATAATTAAATAATATAATTAGAATATTATATATATATATATATATATATTAGTATAATAATATATTAATGAAATATATTAATATATTATTAATTAATATCGAAATCTAATGGAAATGAAATCCTTAGTCAGAATCTTAAGATTTTTTCCAGAAAAGTTCTTAAAGCTTTAAAAGAAGAAAATAACCGTAAGTATCGGCCATTATTAAATACCTATAAAAATGATACCGATATTATAATAATTACCGATACCGTATAAGATACCCAAAGAAAATTGTCTCGGTGAATTACTCCTAATACGATCTACCGATATACGAACTATCGTATATTATCTAATCCCTAATATATTTAAATATATATAAATATATAAATATATATAAATATAATATTTATTATATAATAATATAATATATTAATATTAATTAATATAATAATAATTATATAATATAAAATATATTATATAATATATAATAATATTTAATAATAATATAATAATAGTAAATAATATATTATAATTATCTTATAATTAATATAATTATATTTATAGTGAATGAAGATTAATATTAATTAATAATTATAATTTATATTATAAATTTATAATAAATATATATATATATATATATACTATTAATATATTAATATTAATATATAATATATATATAATATATATATATTAATATATATATATAAATAATATATATATAGATATATATTAATATATATTAATATATATGATATGGTATATATGTATAGTAGTATCCACCGGTCAAAACCACTTAATTATGCCTACCAAATAAACTCCCAGCAATGGCTTCGAGATTTCTTTGTATGTTTCGCACTATACTATTTGGAATTAGGATAAGTTGTATTAAATATATATATATATATATAGATATAGTCATAATATATATATAATATATTAAATATATTATATATCAATTATCATATCACTCATCCTTTTCTCATACTCAAAGACTGGAGTAAATAGATATATAAAAGTGAACCCGATACATAAGCATATTGAAACAGTGAAAAAATAGTAGTATAGAATATAAGATATAAGACGGCCCAAGATCCGAAATATGAAAACTTACAGATCTAGTTATCAGACGCACTGTATAGCCTTTTATGTAAGAAATACTGCTCATGACCATTAAGAAAAAATCAAATATCCGTGAGAGCTGTCACGGTACACTGCAGCTGCTAGCGAACCCTCGAGTGTAGGCTATTTGGCTCGCAATAATTAGCGCGTCTAAATGCACTTGACGAACCATGTAGCCACATTCGACTAACTTGATATGCAATCTACTCTCAATGTTCTCGCCCTCCGCCAATATACTGCTAAACCATCGCATCTCTCACCTGTAGTTCCATTTAATGACAATCAATCAACTATCTTCTTCGGTCTCTCCCGAACCGGTTCAAGTACCCAACACACTCTATGCATACATATTTAACCGGTACTGTAATATTCAAAAACAAACTATCATCCACCTATAACTCAACGTGAATGTGAAATACCAAATTCATCATCAATTAAGTTATCATTTATTAATAATTTATTCTTAATCCACTTTAACAGCTTTCTTAATCCATACTACCACACAAACTTCTAAGCTAATGCGTTCATTATCCTCATTTTGAATCAATTCTTCTCACATAATAATATATATCAAACACCCTCTAAGAGATTTATGATCTATCAGAACACATATAATAAGTAAACTTAAATTATTGTACCCTTCTTACATTCCATACCAATTTTGGAGGTGCTTAGCCTATCTGCCATTAGAAACAATAACACCACATCCCAGAGCTAACAATCAAGTAATCTCCGAACGTAAAAGGACACCTCTTAGACGCACTCTAAAGATCTTTAGTCCTGTCTATTTAGCAGAGTTCTCCAGGCGCAAGAGATTTAAGAAATGTAAGATTCCATCCATATTTATGCCACTTTCGTATCCATTCACTTAAGTTGTTGAAATTTCACAATATTACCTACCTCCCACAAAGTGGCCCAAGATCGCTTCCAATATATCAACCTTTTATCAGAATTTCGGGAGGGCATATATCTTAATATATATAACTCAACACTTCTTCCAGTTGCTCCACCATCCAACATAACTTCACACTGAGAACTGTCCTCACTCACAACCATAACCTTACTCTTATCAACGTTTATTAGAGTTATGTGGTGTGAAGAAAGGGGTAAATGAGAGAATAAATGAAATACGTTGAGATGTCTTGATCATCTGAAAGGATTAATGTTCCAGTCGTTGGTTAACGGATTTATAGTGGTGAGTGGGCTGGTGACCGGCTGGGAGATCAAAGAAAAAGTAAGCATTGAGTCAGTAAAGGAATGTCTGGAGGAGAGAAATGTGAGTTGACAGAGGCGAGAATAAAGGTGCATAATAGAGAGAATTGACGGGTTTTGAGGGGTATGGTTTGGCGCGCTGGCGCAGTGTGGCCCTATAACCCTACCACATTTACACGATATCGCCATAGTAGATGAAATCCTCGCTAGTCTCCGTGAAGCTTAGGTGGATTATTCTTGACTCGATACGCGTTTCATCTTACTATAATAATTAATAGTATATAGATACTACTACTACTAATAAATAATAATTTATTAATGATAATACAATCTTTAATTGTCAACTTTATTTACAATAATAATTCTTACTACTGCTTTTCTTTTTTCGTAATATAATGCTAGATCACGCACCTTACTACCCTAGTCTTATATTTAGGATAGAGTAAGGAAGATTGAAAGTAAAGAAAAGACAAGATATTATAAATATATATTGAAAAGTAATCGAATAAATTAATAAATAACTAATTGTAATCCTATCTTACCCAATTATTACATCTACGTTACTAGATTAATGGATATAGGCTGTCAAACATTCCATCCATAATCCATATGCTCAATGTGCGTCCCTACTCACTAACTGACAGTCACTATCATTGTACACAAATATATATAATAATACTACCGCTAAAAGATAATATGAGTTATGTCTATAAGTTTTCCTAATATCTTCTCCTATTCACATCACACATATTAACAATAATTACAGTGAGTGAGGACAACGAACTATATATATTAATAATATTAATTATTAATATATAATATTATTAATATAATTTAAGATTAAGATATATATATAATTATATAATAATAAATATTAATATGATATATATATATCGTAACTTAGCATATTCTAAAATATATTGTTTATATCATCTTGAAAACTAAAAAATAAACTTTATACAGTATTTAGTTACGTGAATAAATATTAAAATTTTAAAAATTTTTATACTACCAAAATTTTGGGGGATAACTTTCATGTAATACTGGACATGTTTTCTAATAAGAGTTGAGGTTAAAAAATAAAATACCTCTCAATTGTATAAGAATATGAGAAAATTAGTAAAGAAGAAAATAGAAAATAAAGAAAATAAAAAAGTAATAAATTAAAAGAGTAGACACTCCCAAGTATAATCCTAACCAAAAGCTAACTATAAAAATAAGTATTAAGATTAATAATTACTGAATTGTTAAGGTGGTAGCTTAGGAAAGTTTTATATAAATAAAAAATACCTATAAAAATCTAAATTTAGACATCATGAAAGGTTACCTTAAATAACTACTTTTCCATTCTTATCCTTTATAAAAAAATATTCAATCATTACTTTATGATGAAGGAGTTTTCTTTATCCTCTTAATATTCCTACAAAGTCAAGCTTACTATTCTTTGGGCTGTTAGAATCTAGGTGTTGTCATTCTTTACACCTCTTTCTAAACGCAATTAACAATAATTTTATGTCTCTACAATTCTTGATAAGTCATTTCATTATCACAGCCTAAGTTTAGAGGTTTGAGTTACCTACACAAAGAAATATAAATAATTTGAAGAATTAGAAATACTTATATAAAACATATAATATTATATAATATATATATATATTAACCTTAATAATATATAAATATTATAATATAGAATTTATAATATTATAATATTATAATTATATATATATATATATATAATTATATTATATAATTAATATTATATATTAAATATAATATATATATATAATTATTAAATATAATATTATATATAGTATATATATATATATATATATAATATAATATATAATATTTTATATATTATTAAATATATATATATAATAATATATATTATATATATTATAAATATATAAGTATATATATATAAATATATATATATAATTAATATTAAATTACCCTTTCTTTCACCTATAACATGTGATGGTTTTAGGTAGTGCTCAACATCCAATAGGAAAAAATTCACTAGGATATATTATAAGTAGCAGTTCTTATATATTAGTATAATATAATAGATCGATTAAGATAACAGGACCCAAACTAAAGCTCCAAAACATATAGACAGAAACACAAAGCATCATCGAGGCCTGTTGAGAAATCCTCGCATAGAATGGGGTTTAAGAGTGAATCAGATGATTAAACAATGAATATAAATATTAATTTAAACATTTATATTAAAAGAAATTAGTATAGATAAAGCATTCTGTTAAAGAGATGACGCATTAGCGAAAGAAAATTTCAATAATCTTGTATTACACTATTAGACCTCAGGCGTAGAAATGACAAATTCCTCTACGCTTATGTGCGTGAGTGCGACTATAAATTTATCGATAATATAGTATTGCCTATAGATCAGACTGCTACACCCACACCAGTACAATTCACACTAACCAGAAGAATTCCAAGAACTATCACTATCTAGTATGCGGTACAATACGATAAGCACAATAATTATCAGGTAATTGTGAAAGATCACCACTGACAGTGAGTATATGACTTTATACGAAAAACAATCTGCATAGTATATAGGCTTCGCTAAACATTTAGCAGGTAAGCTAGAAATCACAAAACCTATTCTTGCAGGATGCTGGAACGATCACATATGAGGATGATAATACCATCTGGAGCTATTTGATTGACTATTACACAAAGAACATATCATGAGCAGTTATTAGCTTCACGAAAAACCATCTCAAGATAAGCAAGCAAGACCCATCTGCAGAATTAGCCAAAACGAATAACATTTGCATGAATGCATAAAACGAAAGACTATCTATGAAGGATTGCTTTAACCATAAAGACCTAATACTGTCACAGATGTATCACAGATCACCAAAGATCCATCTGCAGATTGAGCAGTGATGTAATCACGAAAGCATTTGAGGATGATAAAATATACCTATCTATGACTAATGATTGAGAGTCCAATCGAACATCTGCCAGTTATCAGGTTAACGAAGACCACAGCAAGGATCCAGTAGAAACCGAAGACCCGATGCACGGGAGAATTCGTTAATTGTCAAGAGCGAGCCACTCAAGCACGTCATCTAGCAAGGTCGAATCACACCAGTCCGCAATGGCCACAGACACTCTGCTGACAACCCTCATCGAGGTATTATACCCCACTTTGCTCTGCCTAATTCCTATATCCAACATAAGTTTAGTTGTTAAAAGTGTTAAGTTTAGATGCTCCTGCAACATTGAATCCTCTCAGAGATGAATACCTATATTAAGCAAATATGAGCCTCAGACCACAATCCCTCTGAGAAATGCCCTGTACACACTGTCTAAACTCTTGACAAATCTAATATAAACGCAACCAACAATCTCGAGATAGAATGAATAACGAATCGAGATATACATAGACATGCTGCTAAAAGATGCTAAAACAATATAGCATATAGGCAAATCGAAAGTTAGACTCCTGCAGACGACCATAATATTAAGAACAGCAATGTTTACCATCTGCAGTGCAGTACTCATACAATACAACTCATTCTGCACTGAATATACAACTCTGTAAACATTAATCGTGACAATCGAATGCAGTCCAGTATTATTCACTTGCTGCGTTCCTCAAATAAAATAAGCATTACCCCTAAACTACCATACCATCCTTAAACTCCTCACCACATAGTGTGTTATCTCACGTTACAAAACAAATCCTACTCACAGAATAATCATTTCTTCATTTTAATTCGAGAAGATCTAAACCTTTATCCAATATATATATATAATATATCATGTCTCATTATCTATTCTAACTAATACTCTAGTAAAGAACTTATTTACATACTCTTTATGTATTCATTTGAATAAAAATTTCGCAATTCACAACAACAAGCATTACCGACTGGGAGGAAGGTAGCAGATTGTCACCTCATTATATATATATATTCTTAATTATGATGAGGTTAAACATGATTTTTTTACTCCAAATAACCAAAATAAAAATAATCCAGCGTCAATATCCACTCACAATAATATTCAATTAGTATTGTATTTATTTTATTATATGAAAAGTAATAATATTTTCCACATACAAAAATATACTCACTAATAGGTTTCCCGAAAACTACATATCATTACAAATCGCTTACCCTTGACGTTAATTATAGTAATCATGAGTAGATCAATTTAAGTATTTAGGGTAAAGTTCTTATTCTTATACATATACTCTCTTGATCATTTCCTTCATATATTACCCTATATGACAATCCCTTATCTCTCTTTAAACTCAGAACGATACCTGCGTTATAACTCTTCCTATAATTTTCCATAAATTACCTATTAAACAGAAATTCTTCTAATCTATCACTAAAAGTATTCATCTATATTACTCGCCCTATTTGATCAAGTACAATATCATATATATATCCCCGCAGGGGTATTGGTCCTTGTTATGGTATTGTCTCATATTGTATATCGTTAACTGTTACCGTCTATAGTGTAGAGACCAAGTCCTGATGATAATAAAGACAGTAATAATCCGTTATTATACCTAGATGTTATGTTTGTGCCCGCTGATCCCTCATATGCGAAAGGAATGCAAACACAATAAATTTGACACCTAATTCCACCACTATATTGCATCCTCTGATGCACTGTTAAATATTAAAATCTTTACTCTTCTTCCTTTTACAGCAATGAGCCCTATTAAAGTAGATTATATTAAATACAATTTATAAATTTAAAATAATCAACTTTCTGTTCTAATTAATATATGTACCTGGTTAAGTAAATAGCCCGCTTACTAAAGTATAATATATTTATTAATATTACTCTTAAAAGAATAATGTTACATGCATGTTACTTCAGTAATTTTCGATCCATCTTATCTTAAAAGAATTTACTACAAAAAATAAATTAATCTATTAATAAATATAATAAATATTAATATATATTTATAAATTAAATTATAAATATATATATAATATAATATATAAATTTTAATTTATTTAATATTAATATAAAATATATTATTAATATATAATAATAATATAATTTATATATAATATATAATATATAATGTATATATTAATAAATAAGATATAATATATATATTATATATTATCATATATAAAATAAATATTAATTAAATATTTATATATACTTTTACTGCCCTCTTGGGCCACATAGATATAATCGTTCAAATTGGATGAGAGCCACAATCTGCTTATCCAGGAAGCCGACCACCGTCATCTTAGAAGCGTGTTTTCCAACATGTCGGAGAGTGGTAAAGATATATAGTGAAGTAATATCGGCCACGGGGGCTGTACGAGAGCGAAGCATCACCCAGAAGGAAGCGTGCTCCATTAGTATCTCTGAGTAAATGTGACAACTAGACTGCATAGATGGGGATATAGTATATCATGTAAGTAATCTAGTTTAATCTAATATATTGTAATATTTATGAAGTAAGTTTGTAATGTTAAAGTGACCTGAATCTGCTCCTGGGAGACTATAATAGGTCAATATCATTATAATACGCAATCTACTTTACTGACAGTTATTTCTATTCTATAGGGGAAAATATTGAAGTGAGAAGTAATGGGAGTATTAGTAAATTGTTATTATAGGGCTGGTTTTTGTAGAGTACAGTTGAATACTTAAGTTGTATGGATTAATGTAAGATGATCCATGTGACTTATTGGTAGATGAGAGGAGGATGGAATATAAAATGTTATATTGTAGATTGAATCATGTATATAGATATATGGTCTAAAGCTGGTGAAGTAAGAGTATACGGTGGTAGATCGTAATTTATAGACTCGTGTCGTGAGAATAGTTGTGAGTTAATTATTTGTAATATTATATTGAACTAATGGTGGGCTTTGATTATATAGGCTTTAGTATATAAACTTAGTATTAAAATTAGGTCCCCACCATTCATAAGTGTGTGATGGGAGGATAATTAAGAATGCAAGTCTTTACTGATCATAATATGAAATAAAAAATGTTGTGAATGGGTATATTATATATTATAATATAGCGTGAAGTTTTGTGTAGTATCTATGAAATGAGTTTGATAATTCTAAGGGCTATGAGTGTTTGTTGTTAGTATTGTTAATTTTTATTGAGTTTAGATTTTAGGACAGTGCTTATATATATTAGTAGTATATAATATATACCAATACTAAGCATGGGAGGCCATAGTTTTATTTTTTCTGATATAGGTAAGTTATTGTTATATAGGTTAATTAAATATAGTGGTATTAAATGAGAGGGTTTAGTGATTATATATTATTAATAAATGTTTTCCTGATCAAACTGAATGTAATTATGTATTATGGTTGGAAAGAGTTTCAGAGTATTAAATGATGTATAGATTTCTGTTGAGTATTGATGTATCATATAGTGTTAGATATTTGGTACTAAGAATGGATGTGAGTAAGAAACAAGTCAATCGAGTTTAGATATTAATTCTATAAATTGGTTTGTCATATATTTAATAAGATATCCTTATAAAATTTTTGATATAGGATATAGTAGTGTTTATTTTATTATAGTGAGATAATTAGAATATTATGATAGGTATTTCAGTTGTATCATTGAAATATAAGACTATTGTAGATAAATAGGATATTAGTATGAAGATATTTAAGTTTAGATAGTAGTGTTATATATAATTTATAATATACTATATAAATATAATATATTAAGGCATATTAGGTCCAGTTTTATATGTTAAGAGTATATGATAATAGCACGTAATAAATTTGACACAAATATTTGAGTAAGAATATTAACCAAGTTTCTAATTGTTTAGTAAGTATTATTATCTAGGGGAGTGTGCATAAGATATCGTGATAGTACTATATTATAAATAGACACTAGGATGCTTGGTGAAAATAATGAAGTGATCTTATATTCATTTGCGAATTTATATATTTATATATATAATATATATCAGTGATATAAGTTTGTATATATGGATTATATAATAATATATATAATATATAAAATAAATATAATATAATTAATTAATATAATTTATAATAATATATATAAATAAGATATTAAGTAATATATTTAATAATATATATAATATTAAATATAATTAATTATATATATATAATATATATATATATATATATATATATATATATATTATATATATATATATATATATTATATATATATATATATATTATATTATTATAATATGATTCCAATACTCCCAAAAATTCTGAAACAAACAAGAAATAGTAGGTGACAAAATATAAACAAATAAGCAATCAAATTAATTAATATTAATAATAAAATAATAATTATAATTCTAATAATAATAAATACATTATGCAAATAATAAAATATTAAAGTCATTCATAAATAAATCCTTCTTCCCAATAACGATAATTGTCCTAACTAAAGTCTTAGTCTGCGGCAGTATGTCTAATGCTAGTGTACACGGCCCCGTATCATTATAATCCTATCAAGAATGGTAATAACTTTACCGCCACCTGATTGTAAACTCTACTATTATAAAATACCCAATTGTTAAAAATCCCAAAACATTAGCTACTTCTAGAGGTGCCCATATATATATTAGTTACTAGGTAAAGATATATTATATACAGAGTAATAATAATAATTTAGTAAAATATAATTAATAATATAATATAATAGCATTAATTAATTAACCCAGACCTAATAGAATAAAGCTTGGGCCATACATATGCTTTATGTTGTCATGATGACTGAAATTATCCTGGTTTACATTGATTGAAAGAGAATGTACTGGACCTATAGTTTTATTACCACACTACTTCCTAAGTATATCTACGTATTTTACTAAGATTAGGTCACATAATAATCGACTCACAAAGCGTCATTTAAACTCATCTTTTAAGTCACGAAGAATTATAAAAGAATGACCTTTCGCTAAAGGATGCCGGCGGTTAAGAATGCGATTTGACATCTTCATCCTAGTTAAGCCTATTACTCCATATCTCACCAATAACCTATAATTCTGAGTGAGAAGCCGTATTAATGCATAGTATCTCTCTATGGACTATCGTCGTTACACCTTGTGCGAGCCTTCTGCTGCATTTCCAGTAATAAATGAATCTACATGTTCATACCTGTCTATTTCTCTGAGGTTATTTTGTGTTTAAGAATCTATTCGATTATCCACGTGTGAAATAGTAATCATTAGAAAGCAGCTGTAAAGTATCTATACATATTCTTTTCTCTAGTTTACTCCCAGCCCCCTTATTTAGCGTTATCTAGACTGCAGATTCATAACCCACATACGTATATACACATATTCAACACACGACCTTTTTAATTCATGTAGATCCCTACCCCTATCTGTGTACTAACTCGGAGTCCCTATTGTGCTGTATTAAAATCTAGGATGCTTCTTCTACGAGTTAAACCCTACCCCCCTTTTTGCCTTTTTAGCATGACAATTTCACTTGTTAGAACACACTGTATTAGTTTACTCCCTAGTTATAAAATTGAACAGAGTCGATTGGTGCTTCGGCGCGTCTTTTGTAAGTTCTTAAATCTGACACGTATATAAGCGCGGCGCAGCAATTCTTATAAGTTCTAATCTTTGTATCACTTCTATCTAAGAGTTATAACCCACCCCCTTCACCCTCTGAATGTGACAACAGAATGATTCTGTGAACAATGACGAACGAAATATTCCGCTACATATCGCTAATGCCCTTATACAGCTAATGACTCCTCCACGAATAAATCCATCCGTATTGACAACTAAGGACGGATTACACTGACCTACATTATAACCTAATCAGAATATTCACTTAATCACGGCACATCGTGTCGTATATCCTAACTCCAAGATGTACGCCTCCTTGACTGTTGCATTACTATTCCATGTTGAACACACAATATATAACATACACTAATATGCAACACTCTTTAAACCGTTTTCTATAGTATCAGAACCTAAAATTTAGCTATTACCCATGCGTTATTTAATGGTGTCCAAATTAATAAATTTTTTCGGTGATAACTAATTTAAACTCCTAAATTGCCGAATCATACTCACAACGCGCCAAACCTGAGAGTCTCTATGATCCTATCGCCTCCGACGCCTACCCCACCGACACTACATTAAATATCTTCTATCTCGACTATTAGCACAACAGTCGTCTTTAAGCAAAGTTGAAGTCAATTTTCTATATTCTCATCTATACCGGATTATTATCTCCATTACTAAAACTAATATCGTACCTGATGATACTAATACCTTCAATCCTACCATCATTGAGCTCCAAGTTAGATAACTTGTCAATATATTTATTAGTAACATGTTATTTAGGAATCTTTGATTATATTATTAATATAATATATATAATATATATATTACTATATATATATATATATAATATAATATTTATACATATTAAAATTTAAGTATAGGAAATATATTAGAAAGAGAGTAACAGCAAGCAAAGAACTCGTCCTAGATAGGTAGCTTAATAAAAGATGGAGGGCGATTATATAACGTTTCCCCCAATTTTTTTTTTATTGTTGTTGGATCTTCCCTGTAAACATCCACTTAATATAACTTTAAGCTACTCTTTATATAAATTTTTAACTCACCTTAATAATATCTCACTAGGTTCTTAGATCCATTGAGTTTAATATATAGTTTGTCCCTTATACTCACACTATATACGTATACAAAGTAGGTTATGAAAATTAAGTAATAAAAAGTTTTAATATATTATATAGATTATAATATATCTATGGATAGTATATATAAGTTATATAATTAAGCGTACACTTAGTATAGTATATCTAACGCATATAAAGAACCTGTTGTATAGAGGATAAATCATTCTATATATTTATTATATATCTATGAATAAATAATCATACACTAACTGTATCTATTATTAAACTATATATCCTTAATAACTCATCACACACATAAACCTACAAACAAACACATACACACACACACCCCACACATCACACAACCCCACACAACATAATATATATTAACACGGCTCAATTATTGATGCCGTCAACTTATTATTAATCCTTCAGCTCTTTATACCTTCACAAACTTAATGCCTACAACTTATTTAGTAATTCACTCATACTATACTACAATTTATATGCTACTCATATATAACTCATACAACTTTATAACTCCCAGTATATAACCTCACATATTTATACTCAACTTGATATCTCCTAAGCTTGAATGTTTTCCCATCTATTAATACAACCTTATTTATATATTTACACTTATGATAGTACTAACTTATGTAATGTAACTCAATAATTTAAATATATTAGCTTTGATGAATATCAATATATTTGATGATGTAGTCTACTGTCTATGAATAGACAGATCTTCGCCATCAGGAGATTAGAGAGAAGAAAACTTATAACCGAGAAGAAGATGAGCAATGAAAAGCGATAACAAAGAGAGAAGGAACGCGAACTAGATCGACCCACATGAGCAAGAAGAAAAAGAGATTTGTTTTTCTCTCAGAGTTCCCATATACAGCAGATCTTCATTTATTAAGTTGTTTTATTTCCAATCACTATTACTATAATATAAGATGAAACACCTATTCTATACAGATAAAACTCCGAATACCATAGTTATAGAAAAAGTAAAGTTATAAGTCAAAATGCCTATTCACTTATGAAGGAAAAACATTTAATTCCACTGTATATAACTAAACACTAACACAAATAGTTTATATATTATTCTGACAATAATAACTTGTATTATGTATAAATTAAAGAGTTTTTTATATCACGATTATAATTAATATATCTATATCAATATTGTGAGTAGATTACTAATATTTACTAAAACATTTATATATCATTCGCATGAAGAATTTATTTTGCAAATATATTTACATATTGACACAGATATGCATTTTTGTTTTATTTAGAAATAAACATTATTTTGTATAAAAACATGTTTATTCCTCTAGGAAAATAAAAAATTAATATATATATATAATCATTTGTTAAATATCTAACATTAATAAAACTATATTTAGTATACATATAAAGCAATAATATAGCCAGTTATAAATACTACCCTACAAATAACCAGCCAACCTCATATCCCTCCATCCACCATATATGTTGATTTATAACTATATTATGTATCCTTTACATTACTATATAATAAATATTAATATAATATAATTATTTTATATAAAACCTAACATTATATATTCTATATATAACCACCCATTATTGTTTACTCCTACCTATACCTAACATAAAAGTATAATAATATGTAAGTTTTGTGCCCCTATATATATAATAATCAATAACCTTAATACTCCTTAATAACTCTCAGAGTTCTATATGAAGGTTAGATGAGTTTTTAGTGAGCGTATGAGTATTAACCTTTGATATAGGAAAAGTAGAAAGGTGAATGTAAAGAAGATACATTGACGCAATATTGTGATATTGAAAAAAGAAGTCCTCCCCTCTGATGTCAATGTGGGTTCATCCTTTGGGCAAAGCCCGCAACAATAAGCTCTTACAAAACTCAGCCATTTACTCCTGTTAAGCACCTTTCCTCTCACCTCTGTCCAAATTCACATTTCTCTCCTTCAGACACTCCTTTACAGACTCATCCACATTTCTTCGGTCTCGAAGCAGGTCGATTCCCAGAACATTCGCAACTATACATCCGCTTAACCAACTTACTATCATTCATCCTTTCCATATACCAAACCCATCTCAATGTACTCTCGTTTATTCTCTCATTTACGTCTTTATTCACACCACACAACTCCATAATATATACATTAGTCATTTTATCAATTCTTCTCACACCTAACACGTCCCTAAGATTGTCCATCTGAATACTTCGTACCTTAGATCTATACCTCTTATTCCAGACCATAGATTCATACTCTACATTAATACGGGTAACAACATACCCTCATGCAAAACTCTAGCGAACTCAAGACTTAGTCCCTTTACATTCATGAAAGATTTAATAGCACCAGCCACCTTACTACCATTCACAATTTCCCTACTACATTCTGCATCATCCGTTCCTTTTCATCTAACATATATCCTAAATATTTAAACTCTGATACTTGTTTCAGTTGTTCACCATCTAAAATGACTTCACACCGCGGACTCTCCTCAATCCCTATCATAACCTTGCTCTTATCTACATTTACTTTCAAACTTCTCCTTTTAACGCCCTGCCAAACCCCTCTACCAGTTCTCTCAAACTTTCTTCAGATTCACCACACAAAACCAAATCGTCCACATACAATAAGCAGAGTACCCTCCACTCACTTCCATTCTCCATAATTTTAACACCTTCCCCTGCCACCCCCCTCTATTTCTTTCATAACCCCATCCATATACAAATTAAATAACCAGGGAACATAAGACATCCCTGTCTCACTCCACTATTAATATTAAACCTATTCCATCTATGCCTGCAGATTTACCTTCTTCAACTTTCTCATCATCATCCCCAAAATATATATATTTTTTCTTGCACATCAAACCCACACATATTCACGATCATCTCTTCATTAATACCAGTGTTATGCAGACTTTCGAAGTGTTCCCTCCACACTCTTCTCACATCCATTTCATCAGTTTCGAAAGCACCATCCCTATTCATTATTCTATGCAGACTCCCCTTACTCTCATTCTCAACCCTTGCACTGCCCTTGTCAAGGAAGTGTCCCAATCAACATCTTCTTCCAAACTGTTCATTCACTTCATTTTTAATCCTATGTATGAAAGTTTTAGTCTTAATTTTTTCATCAATATAAATTCCAAACATCTTTGTTTTGAGACCTCATTATATGCTATTAGCACATTCAACCACGCCTCTTCTTTACTTTTAAAAGTTTGCATCACTTCTTCATTCCACCATTCACTGCTGAGATTCTTACTTCATACTTTAGCACATCCCACATATCTCTTGCACTACTAACAAAGATTCCTTCATTTGTGCGTCAATTGTTCAGTTTCATTATCTTTTCATCAACTGATCTCCTTGCAAGAGCTCTTAAATCCTTTTCTTTATTACATTGTTCACTTAACTCTCACTCTTATTCTACCACTTCCTTCGTATCACCTTCCTCTTCCATCCAAGCCCCCACTACTTAAGATATCACTAATTATTTACAAATTAAATAAACAATATATATATACATTAAATGCCTCCGCTTTAATTCCACTGTAATTAATCATACATACTAACTATTATATGCCCTTATCATTATATTAACTATATATATATAATCTAGAATCAATTTTTTTCACTAGTATCTGTATTAATACTACATACCACCAAAATACAAACAAATTTTAGATCATATTAATCTAAGCATATTCCATTCCTACAATTGCACCAAAGCATAACAACATTAGTATATTTTAAATATCTTTATTTCAATTTTATCAACGTCAGATATATTGAATTTATAACTATACTAATCACTACTTTTTATAAACTATAATTTACCAGACAACTAATACCCTATGATTTACATCAATTTACATGAAATGTTGTAAATATAAACTCAAGCATAAAAGTTTTTATTTAGTATTAAAGAATAATAACTATCTCATCACTCTCTCTCTCTCTGATGCTCTCTCCTCTCTTCTCTCTCTCTCTCCTCTATTCTACTTTACTACGTTCATCTCTCTCTAGATCATCACTCTCTCTCTATCCGTGCTCTTAATATTTCTCTGATGTCTCTCTCAACTCTCTCACTCTCCATCATTACTTCATTCTAGCTCTCTCTCTCTCTCTCTCTCTCTCTCATAAATATTGGA
>JABUQX010011438.1:40000-42899 GCA_015478945.1 Trachelipus rathkii | reverse complement strand
TAGATGTTAACTTTGGAGGCGAAGCCTGTGGAAATTCAGGAGGTTGTTGATTCCAACTTTCTTATTGGACTAATGTGAAATATACAATTTTGCGTTTGATATAATTTTGTTAAGATTTGGCCTGTATTTATTAATATACAAAGATTCCAGTAACAAAAGAGAATGTTTGTGGGATGAGGAGGACAGGATCTTAAAATGTTGAAAACTGATGGGAACACCGCATAGAGTTGCATGATCTCTTGCGGCGGAATACTCCTTGGTGTTGAGAGGAGACATGGTACGGTGACTAATACCCATGTGCTAGAAAGCCCTATTGCGAAGGAGTCTGGTAGTTGAGCCAATGTACGAGCCTCGACCACAGCGAGGACAGTTATATATATATATATATATATATATATATATATATATATATATATATACAATATATAATGATATAAATATAATATATATATATACTATTATATATGTTATATCTGTTCAACACTTAGAAAAAATATATATATATATATATATATATATATATATATATATATATATATATATATATATATATATATATATATATATATATATATATATATATATAATAATAAAATATAATTATATAATATATATAAATTATATAATATTTTTATAGAACTACTATATATATATTTAATTAACAACTAAATGTATAAATATATATATTAACAACACCAGACCTAAGCAAATTTAGCCAAGAAATCATTGTAACTGAAAAATAATAAGATTTTGAAGTTATTAACAAGGCCAAAGTGGAACTTTACATGGGGCAAACTTCTCGACAAAACTCCCTCCAACTCATTCTTCAACAATGTCGAAGTCTCCCCAGTAAAAGGAAGAATGACACGTAGCACCTTCTTCGGTGACAATGCCTCACGTACTCTGGGGTGGTAAGTTTCTCCGAGTATGGAACGTATTCTTTCATATATTAAATCAGTCGGAAAACAATTTTTGTCAAAATAACCAAGTAAAAACTCAAATTCAAGATGCAATGAAAAATAATCGGAACATACATTAATGGCTCTTCGGACTAATGTGGAGATGGAATTCTGTAGATACGATCGAGGGATGAAGCTATAGAAATTGAGACCTAATGGAGTGAATGTCTTCTTCCTGTATACTGAAGTAGAAAACCGGCCAGCATGTTTAGTAACAAGAACATCCAAAAACGCCAAGGAACCTCGCTCCTCCACCTCCATAGTGAAACGTATATTAAGGTGACGTGAGTTGATCAATCGGCAGAAACTATCTGCCTCATCCAAAGTATTAAAGGTGCAAAAAACATCGTCAGCATATCTCCAACAGAAAAATCGGAGAACACCCTGCTACAGACCCAAATACACTTTTTCGAGATAGTTCATAAAAATATTGGCAAAGGTCGGGCCCAAGGGAGACCCCATGGCGACCCCATGGCGACCCCATGGCGACCCCATTCAACTGCTGATAAATTTCGCCATCAAGCATGAAATACAAATCAGAAACCGCAAATTACAATAAATCCCGCAGTGTTTCACCCACGTACTCCTCCTCTCCAAGTAAAAACAGTATGTAATATATAATATATCTATGTAATTCTTTTTCTTTAAATATTTTATATTTTTTATTATTATTTTTCTGTTTTTGGTTTATAATTTATTAGTAATTTATTCTGTTTTTATTTATTCTTAATTTTCTTTTTATTTTGTTTATTTATTTTCATTTCTAATTTATTTATTTCTTATTTTCTTTTTATTATATAATGTTAATTTTAGTATGTTTATTTGGTTTTGTTCTTTATCAATTTTTATTTTTATTGTCATTATTTATTTATAGACCTGATGATGACTCTAGTTGAGTCGAAACGTTGTGTATTAAAATGCTACATCTCGTTCTTGCTTTTGGTTTTCTTTATATATATATATATATATATATATATATATATATATATATATATATATATATATATATATATATATATATATATATATATATATATATATATATATATATATATATCAGAGGCGACTCCTGCACTCGTGCTACTCCTGCTTAGCACACGAGTTAAAATTATAGAAACGATCTATTTTGCAAATTTCGTGATGTAACGTTAAAATTCCTTATTTTTGGCTAAAGTTTGGTGAATAAAACAGTAAAACTAAGGCAATAAAAAAAAAAACGAAAAAAGGTAGATAACCGCTATTAAATAACGCTTTTAACCCATTTAAAATGACGGCAGTTCATGCCCATATCGGATGGCGGAGACGGCATCTGTGAATTTAGATTGATTTAAATATTCAATTAATCCTGGAATCGAACTGAAGAAAACGTTAGAAAAAAAAAACGGTTAGAAGGAAGAACTTATTTAATATATATATATAATATATATATATATATATATATAAATATTATATATATATATATATATATATATATATATATATATATATATATATATATATATAATATATATATATGCTGACCCCGCCATCGTTCAACTATATTCCTATGTCTCATACCTATACTTTTCCCTCAGTGTTAGATAGCACGCACATGTTCACCAACCTGTTCCGAAAAAAGGAACCCGCTCTGATCCTTCTAACTATCCGCCCTATAGCTCTCACTTGTATTCTATCTAAGATCCTTTAAACCCTCTTCTCAACTCTCATTTCTAGATCATTCTGGAGTCTCATTCACTTCTTTCCGATCGCCAGTACGGCTTTCGGCGCTCGAGGTCTAGTGGCGCGATAAACTTTCCTATCTAACTGATTTTTGGTTTTCCGACCTCAGGAACTACGGGGAGACTTGCGTGGTGGCGCTTGACATATCTAAAGCATTTGACCTGGTATGGCACGCGTCACTGCTCTCCAAGCTCCCCTCCTTTTGGTTTCCTCCTTCTCTT
>JABUQX010011438.1:0-2500 GCA_015478945.1 Trachelipus rathkii | reverse complement strand
ATAATCATATATAGTAAGGGTAGTATTGATATCATTCATATATAGATTAATAGTAGCTTATAATAGTATATATACTATTATATATTATATATATAATATATATATATTATATATATATATACTAATATATACTATATATATATATATATATATATATATATATAGTATTATAGGTATATTATACTATATATATATTATATATAGATATATATATATAATATACATTATGTAATTAATATATTATAAAATTAATATTTTAATTGTTTTTCAGTTGTGTAATTAATATATATATATATATAATATATATATAAGAGGTTAATATATATATATATACTGATATATATATAAATATATAAAAAAACTTCTGTCGAACACATTTATTCCAATAGAAAAATAATGGGAACTTTGCTGTTGTTCTTGTTGCTCACATATTAGTTCGATACTGAATATTTTTACTTATGAATCCGAGCGAGATGTGTCACCGTGATCGTAGCTTAATAAAGGTAAGCTGGAACAAAAAGTGAATTTGTTCTTGCCTGATATTTTTTTTCTTTTTTGAACTTCACATTTATCCTCTTTAAGTTTCGATCATTTTTGTAATTTTAACTGATCGTTTTTCAAAACATTTCATTCGCATTAATGTAAATTGTGTATATATATATAATATTATATATATATAATTATATATATATTATATATATAGTATATATATATATATATATATATATATATATATATATATATATAATTATTAATATATATTGGTGCAGACCCTCTAGAAGAGCGCACAATCCATATCTTCAAAAACGTTACAACAGCTAACCGGAAAAAGAATACATTGCTGCGTATGTTGCGTCTAATTTTAGTTTGCGGAAAAATAGTATAAAAAAAAAACAATAATAAAAAAAAAACATATCTCAAAAACTACACTGAGCTACAGGAAAAGGAATACATTTTTGGAATCCTGGTAAAATTTTAGAAAAATGTAAAAAAAGAAATAAATAAAAAAAATTATTGTTAATAATTATAGTAATATGCAGTTAGAGAAGCCATTTAGAGACCTTTTATACGTTGACTCGTTAAAATAAATAGACTTCTTTTAAAATTAGTTTTTGTTTTTTATACTAAGTGGTGTGTGTGTGAGTAGCGTCCAAGGGATACCGCACTGATGCAGGAGTCGGGGTCTCTGGGCCTTCCGGGAACTACGGTTTGTAGGTCAATTCCCCCCCTCCGGGGAGTACGGGGTATGATAAACGTCCCCTCTGTGTTCCCCGTCGGCTCGAGCCCCCTATATTGCCGTGTAATACCTTTACAAATATATATGTATATATATATATATATATTATATATATATATAATATATATATAAGAGTATATTATATATATAATATATATATATATATATTATATTATTATATATAATATATTATATAACTAGTGTCCCCGCCGGCTCAAGCTCCCCCCCAAAAAAAAATGGCCAATTTTTGTTTAATTTTTTTTTTTACATTTTCCATAACTTAAAATTTTACAAGGATTCCTAAAATGTATCTTTTCCCCTGTAGCTATTGTAGTTTTTGAGATAGCTGATTTTTTTACTGTTTTTTTTTTTTTTTTTTACATTTCCGCACTTAAAATTTGGTACAGGATTTTCAAAAACAATGCTACTCCTTTTCTGTGTAAGCTATTGTAGTTTGAGATAGGATTGTGGCTCTTCTAGAGGTTGATATATATATATACTATAAATATATATATATATAGTAGATATATATTATATATATATAGATATATAATATATATATATATATATATATATAATATAATTATATATATATATGATTTAGTTGCGAACCCTTTGGCCTAAAGCAAGCCTATAATTTTTTAAAATGAATTTATTAATACACTTGATACATAATTAAAGTTAAAACAATGTTAAAATGTTTCTATATTCCATGAGTTAATGGTATTATTTAAAACAAATTGCAAAAGTCTTTCGCTTCATATCAAGAAGCCTCATTCGGCTGCCTCTATGTTTAAAACACCAACTCTGGAATATGACTGAACAAAAATATTTCGAAGAATCTGGTGCTGAATTTTTATTTTTCATGAGCAATGACATGGGTAGTTAAGTGGTTGAAAATATTTGTCCGTTGGATTTTATATTATGTGTATTCGAAAAATAACTTAGGAAAAATTATGAACATGTTCTGAATTGGGGTACGATATAGCAATTACTTATTGTAAGGATATAAGGGGAGGGGGAGGGGGGGAGAGAAAGAAGATTAAGATGAGGGGGTTATATTTTGAGGATGTCTTTCATAATATAGTTGTTCAATTTTTTTGATGGTTGGAGAATGAAATTTTAAAAGCTTGTGTTGCAAATAGTCTAATTTATGTTCACCTTGCATATTATTGAAATTATTGAAATTGTGTATGCAATAGGTTTCAATTAATTTTCTTTTTTGATGGTTGGAGATGTTGATTAGATTTTGCATGGAATGCA
>JABUQX010011437.1:0-20000 GCA_015478945.1 Trachelipus rathkii | reverse complement strand
TAAGTTTGCTTAAGCGGAAAGATTCTGCTAGCTCGATTGCAGTTAATTACTCAGCAGTAACAAAGACCACATAGTTAGTTAGAGATGTTGCATAAAAATATTAAAGGAAGTTAAGATTGTTATTTGTTATGTAATAAATGTTAGGTATTATTGATGGACTATACTATCGTTAATTGCATAGTAGACTTTTGAGTCTAATGAAGTATGTTCATTGATACTAATTATCAGTTCAGTTATCAGCAAAATTTTAATAGTTATGCGATAAGAAATTATATTTAGATTACTGCACATATATTGCTCTAATCTTATCTGATAATGAATGATTCTATGTGAGCTTAGCTATATTAACTCTTAATTAAGAGATGAACTATTATTCTTGTATCATATAAATTTTGGTCTCACGTAACTTATAGTCACTTTGTGTACTCTCTTAATTTGATGCTGACCATATTTTAAAATTACAAAATTTTAACAATTTATTACAGTAATCTTGAGTGTAATGCTTGAGTAAATTTACATATATTATTCACATATGAATTATTGATTATCTATTATATAATTTACCTTATTATTATTATTAAGCTGAATCATTAATCCTAGTATTGAGTCAGTTGTATGAAGAGTACCTCTTTATTCTCAATACAGTTTATATTGTGGAATACTATACATTCATATTAAGTACATTTTTATAGTATATTCATTTCTTAAATATATATATTATATATCTCTTATTCTAGTAAACTTTCTTATTATATTATTTTTTAACATATATTATATTGCTCTCATACTTATTCTATCTACTAATTCTAGAATTTCTCGATCATTTATTCATTAAATTATTATTCCTGTAACCTGCGCCGCGTTGTGGTGGCTGGTATTTGTATGTATCTTAATAAATTTATATTAGTCGGCATACATATGTTAGCTTTCACTGTGGTTCACCCTTATCATAGTAGTATTACTACCTGTCTATAAATTAGGGTACCTCATTGGAATAAATCATGCACGTTTAAACTGGTGTATAAGTCTATTTATATTAATATTATTCTTTATTTTAGGCCTATTCATATTATTTTTTATTATATCTTATATTATTATTTCTAATTTAATCTTAAATTATAGTATTTTCCTTATCTTCAACTATATCTATAATTATATTTCATATTATTTAATTTAAAATTATATACTTTATTTAATCTCTTTATTATTATTCATTAATATTATCTTTATTATATCTATAATTTATTGATTTATCAAGTGTTTATCAAAATTTCTACTTACTTACTATTTGTTGACATCTTAGTTCATATTTTTTTATTTCATACTTAATTCACAATATTTTCCTTAAAAATTGTTTTAAATCATTTGACAATCAACTAGATTATTATTTTATCTCATATTTTTCTTTTAAGAAATTAATTCCTACTATAAATTATTTTATAAATAATTTTATTTCTAGTGTTCTATTTATTTATTCTTCACCACTACCTATTTTAATACAACTTGCACTGTTCTTATTCTTTCAGTTAATTTTGTAAAACAAAGAAAGTATAAATAGTTGGTCGTATTTTTCACCTATTTTGTCTTTTTTACACAACTCTCTAAACTATTTCGATAGTTTTCTTCTGTTCTCATTTCTGTGGGCATTTTTTAATTCGTGTTCCCATTTATTACCTAACTCTTTTTTCATTATTTCGTTATTATGTGCAAGATTATTATAGAGTTATAAGTAGTAAGTTTCGATCATGTTTAAGTCACCTGACACATGGGTGTAGGGGTCTTAATTTACCTTTATCTTTACATAATAATCTATTATTTTAAAGCTCCAAGTATAGAGTCAGAGTTCAATCAGTTAATTTTTAAAACAGAAGAAATAAGGTAAATAGACTAAGAGACATGCATATACCATTTTATCTGTTTAGAATAACAACATATTTTACTAATGTGTGCATAATTTTAATAAACCTTTAGCAATTTTGTATATATATACTTTACACAGTAGGGTAACGATTCTGATCAATTAGCTGGCCACTCAAAGTCCCCTTATCATTAGGTACCCATCATACAGGTACAGTTTATAAAAATTTAATTTAAGATACTAGTTTTCTATCATCATTGTAATATTAAAAAGCATAAGTGGCCACACTCGTTATTAGTCATAACTAGGAAAGCTGGAATAATATTTCTCTAACTATATACTAGAAAATCGAAATTTAAATCATTTATTGTAATCTTTTTTTATGTTTATTACAAAAAAAAACAAAAATCCACATCAGTTAAATGTATAATTCGTAAATTTGGTCTAATGTGGCGAAACTCGATGAACCAAATTTGAGATGTTTTACATGATAATGCCATTGTGCCTCACACAACGTTTCGTGTAATTTCAAGCGCGTTGGTCATCTCAAAGTACATTTTGAAAAGTTGAAATCTGAATCCGAGTAACTCTTTGCGAGCTATTTGGCTCCTTCTTGCTCCTAATGCCTGCAGAGATATTTTTGGATGAAGAGAATGAAAGTCCTTTTCTTGTTTTAGAAAATATTTATTGTGATAGCGAAGGCTTTATAAATTGGTTTACAGCGTCTTCCGAGAACTCTAACTTTTTGCAATGGTTCACTCTATCTCGATTCTGTAAAGATAGTGTGTGCCGAGCTCGAAATATGAGAGTGTTATATTATATACTCCGAGGTTTTGTGCATCTACTATTTATACTATTTGAGAAAAAAACTAACTTTAGGTTTTCAACAGCGGCGTGTTTATGAATTTTGCTTTCGCATTATCATTGTATTTAGTAATATATAGTAGTAATATATGTATAATATACGCTTCCACATTCTAGTGAAATTATTACACTGTGAATAGTAATTTTTATTACCTTTCATTATTTAAAAAGAAAGCTTACAGCAATTAAAGATTTGGTGATATCAGTGGAAAAGTATATTTCTATATTTATTAATTTTTTTAATATACTATTATTAATTTCTACAAACCAAATTAAAATGATTCTTAATAAGAGTTATAATGGTCATAGAGTAGGATTAGACTGGATCGGATAAAATTATATATTAATTCACTAGGCATTTTGATAATGAGGAGCACTAAAGCTAATTAAGTATTAAAATTAATTATACAGCTACAAATTACGTTTTATTTCAAAAATAAAAAAAAAAAATCGTGAAGTCAGGTTAATTATGGAATAGAGGATTATATGAGGTTGATTTTATTTATGTTATAATTTACTTAGAATTTGTATTCTATGAGATGGAGAGTAGACGTGTATGTGCAGTAATAGCGATTTATTAGGGCATATATACACATAGGCGTTATCGGTATAGATTTTTATTTTTCTGTAATGAGGAATATAACTAATTTCTAAGTTGATATGAGATTTATTAGAAGTTATAGTTAATAAACAGATTGCTATTATAGTGACTATTTAGGTTTATTTATTGATTATTCAAGACGTGGGAGTGTTTTGAGATGAAGGGAATGATTATGCCAGATATTATGAACCAAATTTCATAATATATCACTATATTATGAAAGAAAGAACAAATTCCCTTGTTTTTCTTATACTCATTTGTGGTGTGTAGGGAGGTGGTGAGGGTATTAGATATTGTTAATATATTAATGTAGAAATAGGTGGTTACTGTAGAGAAGAATTTATTATTTTGTAACTTAATTTAAACAAATGATACCATACTTGGATTTTATTTTTTTTCTTTATTTCAAGGCAATAGAAAATCTAAGATTTTTTTCCTAATTAGCTTTGAGTTATATGGAAATGGTATCTAGTTTAGGTAGATTGTATATTACACAGAAGTACCAGGAAGTAGATAATACTGAGCAATGTGGCAGGTGGGCGGAATATACGTTAATGTAGACTTTACTAGTAAGTAAGTTTAGAGTATTAATTGAACAAAGTTTAGGTTTTATTTCAGTACAGATTTTTTTGTTGAATTTACTTATATTAATATTTTTTACGTTAGTTATTATTAGTTTTAATGTTCATACTAGTGAAATAGCAATAATGTAGTATACGAATAAGTAAACTCTATGAGATCTAGTGGGGGAGAGAATATTTATTTGCTAGTTAAAAGGAGTTATATACTCTGGTTGTAATGTATCGTTGGGTAGGTTATTTGTTCTCTACTGATTCTGGGTGTAAGTTTAATATATAATATTATAATTCATTCTATTTATTGTTCTCAAAGGCTTGTGATCACGTAATAAGAGTATTATGATTTGTGTTCAATGAGGAATCTCCGTGAGTTGCGTTTTAGTATTGAGTATGATGAACTTGGTTTTATGTATATTTCGGTTCTTACGACAATAACTAATTTGGATTTATCTTTTTTTATGTTACTGATAAAGGGTTGTAGGATTAGGACATGGGTTCGTATCATGGAAAATGTGATTGACAGAGAAAGTAGGAATAACATCATGTGAGAGATAACCCATTATATATATTGAGAAACTTGAGCGGATAGAATAGAGAAAAGTCCTATGAAGATTCATGAAAAAGGACTAAGAAAATTGGAAAAACGACGATAGAGGACAGAATGCCAGTAGAACTGATTACGGAAATTATGGAAACTACGTTTATTAGTTAAAGTTGCCTATTTATATTTAATAATGGCAAACATATTATTATTTCAAATTATAAAAGGTATTATTAAATTTATTTATGAAAATGTGATTTTATAATATTTTTATTTTTTTTTTTTATATTTTCACTAAGTTAATATAACTTATTTGAATTTATAGATTTATGTTTACATTAAGCATAGAAATTTAGATAAATAAGTAATTTTATTTTATGTTTATTTTATATTAATTTATTCCACTACTATATTTCCGTTCAGGAGAGTGAGAAATTCATCTGAGGCATGCAGGCCGCGGAAGATCAGAGTGGAACTAGTACAACTTATTATTATTAATACTGAAGTTAAGGGTTCCCCACTCGCTTAGCTGATTATTAATTATTTCTTTTATAACTAATTTTCTTTCATTTTGTCTTTATTGATATCATCCGGAACAAATATTCTGTCCCAGTACAGCCGTGTGAGCGTACCTGACCGAGAGGAGATGTCACTCTCACCTACTTAATGAATATCTGATTTTTACCCATATACCGGCAGTTTCTTTGTGAGCGGTTTAGGCACGCTCTGGTCTTACGACTACCAACAGTCTTTGTGATTGGTGAGTATTATGCGTATTCAAGACTGCTATCACTGTTAGTTATGGCGTTATAAAATTGCGAGATATATCTCAATATAATCCTGTACAGGTGGAATCATTTTGAGGTGGAAAGTCTCTTAGCAAATAATTCGGATTTTAAGCTAAAGGTATACTATCAAAGTATATACCTTTAGCCACAATAAGTGTTGCTGCGAGGAGGACTGTAGAGTCTTCCGTGTCGAATGTAAAGCCTCAGGCCAGTGATTAATACGACGCATTTAAATCGGTGGGGTCTGGGATCTAATTTTTTCGCCCTCCTGCTGTCGCCCGGTACTGGCTCGGATAAGCCCCTAAAATAGTAGGGTGTGAGTAGTAGGTGAGAGATTATACAATAATATCTTTCTAATATCACGATAATGATAATTAATATTAAATTACTTAGGTAAATAAAAAAAAAGAATAAAATCAATGATTTGTTGCTAAGATTTTATCAACTTAACATCAAAATAAGCTTTTGAAATAACTTATATTATTACCGATAAGTTCTTGATAAGTGTAAATAATTAATAGGATACTATTATCTTCATATTTTATATCATAACATCACTCCTACCATATATGTAAATTAAGATTTATTATTAATATATTAAATAATTTCTGAGAGGAAGGAATTTTTGAAATTATCTATATATTAATATCGAAATCTAACTTATGTACACTATTCTACATATACCCTCCATTACTATTCCCGCGGAACAATACCCACTCCAATCCGGACAGGAAAATTTAAACAGTTGCATAGCGGATTAACGGTTCACGTACTTAATAATTACATAATAGCCGTAGAATCGTAATGTTAATACCATGACCTACTCTAAGTCAACACAAATTTTTAGTCTGGTCAACTTACAACGCTCTAGTAAACCGGATGATAACCTTTTTAGGACCATCCATGGTACAATATTACACTCGAGTACTGTATTTCATCTGTCAGGCCCCCCGGAGGCATACGATGACACTAGGGAACATATTAGGGGGTAGCGTTTTTTACCTTATTCCTCTATACAGTTGAGAAGTGAGACAAGTATGGAGATAAATATACGAACCTAATTTACTTAATATACAAGATATGACATATACTACGTATATCACCAATATTATTAACCACTTAATACAATATATTTGCAAAGGATTCCAAGTATTCCTTATTCTCTCTGTATATATATTATAATATACAAGTAGCTTATTGTAAAGTTACTATTTGAGAAATTTTGGACATCGATAAGTAAAAAAAATTTGATAGGTTTAAACTAAAATTAATAATAATCAATTATAATTTTATTAATAGTAATAATAAATTAGTAAAAACATTAATCACTAAAAATACATGATATATATATAACACTATATATATATCTAATTAATCATATAACTAATCTATCAATAAGAAAATCACCTATTATAATATCATATATTAATTATATTTATATATATATATTTAACTCTATATATAAAATAATTTTAAATAAAATTAACGAATCTGTGTATATTAAAGTTTATTAATTTCCGAGTCAATAATTCTCAAATCAAAAAGTGCACACATGAAAATAATACAATTAGACAGAGATACCAATTAACCATTATTCTCAATGGGTGTACAATAACATCTCTAATAAATCATCTATATTTACAACATTATTATGTAAGCTATATTTTACAGATGAGGTACGTACCGATCGCATGGAACGACCACATTTCTCGTGGGATATCTACCCTCACATACATCACTGAATAATCAGCGATCACGAGCGCTACCATGGAACTTCTATATACTTACAATATCTCAGCTATCTATCTTTCTCATCTTATCTACTACCGCCCCTCTTCATGTACTTATATCAATGCCATTGGCCCCCATCATCTTTTAATATATCAAGCTCTTTGTTATTTTATAGTATGTATATTATTAACATATATATATATTATATTTTCTTTTAGTTTGAGTGTTACGCTTAGGGTCGCTAACTCTATATGTATTTTTAAACTGACTTTCCATTATCCTCTTTCATATTGAAATAAGTACATCTTCCTTAAATATAATATACGTCTTTTACTTCATATTTTCGCAGCTAAGATTATTACTCTATTTACAAAATTCTATTATTGAGTGTATACACGGTTTTCTGTACAAAATTATACTAATAATCAGCTATACTATATACAGTCCAAGTAACAACGTATCGAATATAATAATTATATATTGTAAATCCTATAAAATTATATATTTATAGAAATAGTCAATATAAAGGTTATAAGAGTACGGTATATATATATAATACTATATTAATACTTTTCATGGTAACGTTTAAAATATTTTTTTATTTATTTTAATTATAATTTCACTTATTTAATTTTACAACAGTAAATAATTATAATTATCTTCTTGAGTCGATTATTTATTTTATTATTAATATAAGTATATCAACTTTCTACTATACCTAATGTCTTTAATTGAACCAACATAATATAATTATATTAAAAACGAAACGAAATTTAATCTTTAAATAAAGTTTATATAGTACATAAATATAATATATTAATTAATTTATACTAAGTAATATGAAATGACATATATAGGTTAGCTTCATGTGGACAGTTCAATTTTGGTGTAACATGTAAGAAAAATATCTATCATTCTTATGGAAATTACTATATAATAATAATGATCCCAATAAGAACTATCTTTTAAGTGAATAATATGGGGCTAAAAGTAAAATATCCTTTGCTAAAAATAATTTAACTTTTTTTCTTGTTGTGGGGAAATATTTAATTGAATTTAAATGATTTCATTAAAAATATACCAAAACTGAAAATGGTTACCCTTGTAGAAAAATGATTTCAAAAAATTATATATAACTTTTTTTTTTACTGGCATTTACCATTCTGGCACCAACAATTCTTTTTGTGGCATGCCTACAATTAGATATGTTAAAATTCAAGAGAATACATAAAATAGTCAATTTTAATAATAATAGAACTAGAAAAACCAATCGTCCACTAAAAGTATTAGGAGATGGATAGATGGTTTGCGTACCGAGTATTGGATAGGATAGATAAATAAGTTTGTATCCCAAAGGCTGATCCCTAATTAAAATACATGGCTTTAAAACAATATAAACTACCTGATAAAATGAAATGTAGTATATAACTATATAATACTCGTCATTTCAACTATAATAGATACTTAGCGTAAGTTAATAACGATTGGCATCGACAGAAAAATATTTCACAACATTAGTATATCGTTCGTTACTATATAACCATATTAAATAAACGATGCTATACTAAGATGGACACACAACTATTATGAAATCCCGTTTAAAATTTCTATTTTCAGATACCAACGAAAATAAGTTGGACTAGTTACCCCCTTGTTATCAAAATCATATTTCACAACATATATGATGCATATAACTACCATTTATATAGCTAACACCAGCTTGTTATGTTACTTAATAGTATAATATATATATAAAACTCCACTCAGATAATTAATATAACTAACAAAAATTATATATATATATATATATATATAAATAAACTAATGACTAATAAAATTATATTTATATTACATAAAAAATAATGTTATTAAAAACTAATAATATATATATATAATATTAAAAATATATAATATAATAATAATATATATATTTATAAATAGTAAAATAATAAAGCAAATTAGTATATTAATATATATAACACATATGATAACAATTATAATAAATAATAGGCAGTTATCTTAAGTATAATACATAAAGGCAATAATAGATGAAAAACACTTATACTCACTATACAATATTATATTATTTCCAGGATTGCAACAACAGATCGCTCGAATATAATATATTAAGTATATAAAGGCCACTTGGGCGTTTATAATTTAATAAAATATTATATAATAATAAAATATTATATATAATAGAAAATTATCAATAAATTAATCAAACAATTAACAAAAAGAACTTCACAATGTATAACAGAACTGAATTTAAACAATCAGTTAACTAACAAACTCGAATCAAAAAATACTAGATCGCAGCCGCGGGAACCTCGGGACTAAACGAAACTAATTTAATGCCATAGTCCCGTTAAAAAACGATAAATGTAAATCGGTCAAGCAAATCTTTTGAGAGATATCATTTTGGGGCAAATGTAAAGATAGGCTAGGGGTTTTGGTTCCTCCACTTATTGAAGCCTACCAAAACATATCGCATGTGTATACATATGAAACCGAGCATATAATCTCTACACCCGGGTGTAGGAACAAATGGCCATCAAAATCAAACAACCAACCAAACCAATTACGAAAAAGTTCGAAGTACTTCTAGAGAGCCAGATGAAAGACACGCAACCAACCTACGAAAACAACACACATGCTGTACTATTCTAGCTTGACAAGAAGGACTTACTTCACAATTGAAAGACATCGTCAGAGAATAGGAACGTACCCACGTTTTCATATTCACATTATTCCATCATCTTTCCGGACTGGATAGACAGCACATTCTCAAGAAAGGTGCTCAGAACTCGGGATAAACCAATATACGAGATCGGCATAATAGTTTATCCGAGCATCCTTCGTCGTTCAGAGAACTGGCCAGCCAACCAATAGACGACATGGTCATGTGACGCCGGACCGGCGGCGTGCGCAGAGAGAGATGACATTATAGAAAAACTTCCTCCGTGGCAGTGCTTCGTGATCGTTTCCAAACAAGCGACAGCTAAACACAGGCCTGTGAGTCAGACTTACCAAAACATTCCCGACGTACAGTCGAGAAACGACAGAAATGATCGGGAGTGCGTATACAAAGATGTCATCAGGCCTCTCCTGATCACGGAGTCATCGGTCGATATTGACTTGTTTTTCTCATCAAACCTATCATCACTGGAATCAGATGATGAATCGATCACCTTAGGTTTTGATTGATCATCATCTGAGACTATCGTCACTCGAATCTGATGATGATGATGATTCCTTCTTAGAGGACTTGCCAGTTTGAGCTTGTGGAGTTTTCTGCTGAACAGGTTTAGATACTTGTTTCTTTGACCGTCTTTTGACAGCCATTCGGAACCATCCTCTTCAGAACTATCAGGGCCTTTCGCGTCCTTCATTGCGCTGCCTTTTTGTCTACACAGACAACCGCCAAACCCGCAACATAGTCTGCACAGGCGTCCAATTAGCATCCACGTACTACCTACAATTACTCGTTTTAGAGAGAGTAGGGATCAACTCCGTCATCCGTTCGCTTCGGATTCCGATCCTCCGCAGCCATGGACAGTTTGGGATACGGCTGGAGATAGGGTACGTTCGAGGCCCTGAACCACGCCTCCACAACCATCGAGGGAAGCTTGCAAACGCTTTGCACAACATCCGCAGCCCTGAACCATTTTCCAAGATCATATCATTGAATCGAAATCGCTTTTAAAACACTTTGTTGATGCAAAGTTGAGAGGGCCAGTGGGTGAAAGGTGACAACCCCTATTAGATCACTTATATCTTTTTCATCGTTCACCATTGTAATTGTGAAATTAGAGCCTGTTAATAAATAACATCAATTAAATTTTCTCCATCCATTTCTTTGAATCAGATCATTATTCCCATACACCAATATATTCAAGACAGCATAAGTGATCCCTATACCTAAAAAGCAGGAGAATCTTTGCCTAGCAAAAAAATTACGATCAGACCATAAGCTTATCAAACAAAAACGCTGTCGTTACAACTTAGCGGCTTATAATTAAGTCATTTAATAAATACTGGCTGCTAAATGAGAAACAACTCTATTACCGAATTAGGTTTGTTGAACCAGAGTTATTGATCAAAACAACTTCAGCTTATTAACAGAATATTTTTATATCAAACAACCTATTCTTACTCATCTTTCATATGAAAAAGTGTTGTAAAATATTTTATAGCTACCGCGGTATGCATTAAATTAATTTGGTGGCGCGGAGATTTATAAGATATAGAATGAGAACGGATAAGCAATCGATTCAATATCTAATATAGCTGCATTATATATATATATAAAGCCTACTACTATATATATAATTATTTTCTTCTATACTACTAGTAATAAAAATAAACATATATTTAACTAAATAGAAATATTATATATGAAATAAAAGGATATAATAATATTACTATATGACCTACCACTTAATACAAGACAACACTCGCCAGGGAGGAGGCTACCCTGCATATTTCTTTGGCGTATATCACTTCAGATTTCCTCATAACAGTAAATGCTTTTGCAACTTGGGGGCGTCGACCCAAACTTTGTGGAGCCAACTGAACTATGAATATCCCGGACAAATCTCCGTTGGATTCATAAAATTTGGAATTGAAAAACAAGCGATTATTTAGAAATAACCTATTAAGTTATATAGTATACTATACAAAAAATGAACAATATATTTCGGGTACTTTGAAGGGACGCAAAACTATCAATATGGTATTAAATATATAAGCTACTTATCAAAGGAGAGATCTTCAATACGGTATATATTATAAGAACTAAAATGAAACAATATTCAGTACCACCACTTCAAACTTTTACACCGTGTCGTACCCTAAATTTTAAGACGAAATAAAAGGATATTTTGTGATTGGATATATATAAATTATAATATATATATTATATATCCAGTATATATTTTAATTTACTATATAATCAGTGATCAGAAACATCTTTATGTACAGTTATATAAATATATATAATACTCTTCAGATTTACATCATACGCAATTTTATAGATCTATTTCTAGCTTCTACATATGCTCATTTTAATTAAAATGAATATAAAATATATACCTAATAGTATAATAATAATATAGAATCTCTTATATATTAATCATCTTATATATATATTATATATATAGTAAATACAATTAAATATATTGAACTTACTTTTTAAAAATGAATATTTTAGAAGAAAATTATACTTAACAGTTCCTAACCAGATAAGAGTCACATGCGAAAGCAATCAATATAAATGCAGGCTTCAAGTTCATATATATGAGACGAGTGGATATATATAATCGCATTTTATAAATCTAACTGATATCGGGAAAAACTACTTATATACATCACAATATGCAATTGTTCAACCATTAATATAAACAATTTTAGTACAGCAAGAAATCACACAATCACGTACTGATGACCAAAACCAAACCAAAGGTACTATACAATAAAGACACATTCTCATAACTACACTATATCACCACACAGTATAGAACTAGAATAGGAGCTGCAAATGCTAAACTAACAACAACCACAAAAAACATATACCAAATTATACACACCACGAGATACTAATACAACATACACGATGCACAATAAAAACTGACATCCCAAAATCCCCAAAAGAACATATTAACAACACAGTTAGCAGACTGTCCGAGTATACCTGATAACACACACACACACACACATGCCACTCATAAATTAAGGAAATTTTGTAACCAATGGGTTACATTCTTGGAAGTTTACTATTACCACACACACACACAACGACCAGCAGGAATAATAATTTACACAAGAATTCTATGGTGCCTCCGACATCCTGATTGTTCTACCCTACTTTACTCCTGGTATATATCTTTCCTATCCACGGTAACCAACAAGTAGATTCTTAGTTCAGATATCTCACACCTGTTTAATAGTCAACACAGACAGAGAATTGATTTGGTACTATTGAAATCAATATATTATGCATAATAACAAAATTTAGTTATCAGCTTAGTACAAGCCTCGCGCTATATTTTTTTCATACATGATGCTTGTTGCGATATAAATAAGCAAATGGTTATAGGGCTAAAGAAATCGTTAATATGAGAGAGCAGAACATTGCTTTAAAATAAAAGATTTTGCTAAATATATACACCCACCATACTTCAACATCCAGAAGAGTACGAGCATAGATAAATCTCGCCACTAACACAAGCCCTCGATGTGATTCTTGTTGCTAAATTATTCTGGCCAGACTAAAAGATACATGTGTTAATATCACACATTATCTTCAAATCCTTATATGAATAACATTCCTTAAGTAAGGAATCATCAATAAATAACACAATGCCATTAAAGTATCAAATAAGTTAACTCGCAAGTACAATTGGGTGTAGGCGCGAAAAACTAGATTAGTCAAATTCAATATTGCACTTAAATATAAACCTATTAAGAGAATAATATCCTTTACATTAAAGCTCCTCCTTCTGTAGACCCCAGCTGAAAATAAAGCATGTCACTCAATTTCAGCGAATCACTACAAGACGCTAAGCTCTAACACTTATACAACTCAATTTGCCATTGGTGCAATCATGTCTTTTTGCTGAATAAATAAATTTATTAAGACTTAGATCAGTAATAACATACTAATATAGAAAAAACGTCTATATACATATTAATATATATAAAAAATATATAATATAATAAAATATATATATATAATAATATATATATAAAATCTCTACTCCAGTATTAATATCTGCTTTATTGACAAAATGGTACCTCCTGTGACTCTGTATTTGAGAAAAAGCTTTTTTAACCAAATTTTTAAATTCATCTCCTTAAAGGTACCATATATAAATAATAAATATATTAATAAATAACTAACTATCAGGTAGGATTGAAACCCTTAACGTGTAAAAATCTAGTCTACTATACAATTATAATTATAATATTTTAATCTGATAATTATTATTAGATGATTAATATTTTAATAATTATTATTATTATTTAAATTTAATTATTTAATATTTATAGATTGTATTATATAATATTATTACCTGTTTGTGTGAGTATATATGAAATTGGTATTACTATTTATAATATATTGATTATTATTATTATTGTAAATTAATTTTTTTTTATTTTTATTTTATAATAATATAATTAATTAAAATTAAATTTGATATTCTTGTTAATTATTAAAAATTATTTATTATTTATATTATTATTAAATTATTTATTATTAATTTTATTATATTACATATTAATTATTATTAATTATTATTAATATATCAAGGATTTATATTATTTAATTATAGCGCTCGTTTTATTATTATTATTAATATGCATGATTTATTGCCATAAATGTTGTCAATTATTTATATATATATTATTATTATATTTAATTCTTATTTATATTTTTATATAATTATATTAGAATTATCATTAATTTATTATTTGATTCATTTAAAAAATTTGACTATTAATATTATATCATTATTAATTTTATTAGTTGTAATAATATATTATTAGTATTATTATTATAGTATTATTATTATTATTATTATTATTTACAGATATTATGATTAATTATTTATTAATAAAACTTTGAATTATTTATATAATAAATTTTTTTTATTTATATTATATAAATATAATACTATGTTCACAAAAATATTTTAGTTAATTTCATTTATTGATCATTATTTCATTATTATTAATTCATATTATAGTTTAAATTTTAATTCATTATTCATATGTACTTTATATTATTTAGTTCAATGATTAATATTATTATGTATTTAAGATCTAGCTTTATGTGGGAATTATTAGGTGTATATCTCATTTGGTTAGATTATTAAGGTTATTTAGTCTGGAATAAAAATGAAATAATATGCTTATCCAAAAATTTTATTCACATTGTAAAATTCAACTAGCTTTTAATGAAAATAAAGTATTTGAATTAGTATGAAGTATAATGATATGTAAATAATTATATAATTGGTATATAAATATTAGATTATAATAATGGAGGAGTATATTAATATATTATAAGGTGATTATATATTAGAATTATAATATTATGAGTAATTATTATAAATTATCAATTATTAAATTATATATATATTATATTTATTAATTATTAATTATTATTATTATATTATTTATTATATTATTACTTAATTAATTATTATTATTATTAATTTTTATTCATTATATATTATTATTATCATTTAATACTTATTTTTATATAATCATATAATAATTAATTAATTAAATTATTATATATATATACTTCACATTATAATTTATTATTACTTATATTTTAATTATATTTATTATCGTAATTATTTATTTAATTTAAGTTGTATATGAGAGCATAGATGTAGTATTTAATATTATATGTTAAATAGAAATTATTATATAAATATTAGTTTTAATTAATGATTTAATTGTGTAATTTGTTTATTATATAATATCGTATCTGTATTGTAAAATTGTTTTCATTATTACAATTATGATTATATTGTATTATAAATTATTATATTTTATTATTATTATTCATTCCTATATTATTATTATAATGTTTAAATATTATTAATTTATATTATAAATGTTTTATATTTCTAATGATAATTTATTATTATATATATATAAATATAATATTATTATTTTATAATTATAACTAGCAATCATTAAAAATAATAATGATTATTAATTTATATAGCAATAAATTGACATATATCAATCGCCTTAATATTGAAATATTTATATTAAATATTATTCACATTTAAATTATTATAATATTAATATTAATTTAAACCTATTAATATTATTATTAATATTAATTAATTATTTATATATTAGGAATTATTAATAATATATATTTATAATATATTTAGGAATATATTTAGGAATATATTTAGGAAAATATATATGAATATATATAGGAATAATATTTTAATATATATATATATATATAAAACTATATATTGATCTAAAATATAATCATTGAATAATATTATGTAATTGATTTGAAATTAAGAATTGATTATATTATATATGTATAATTGAAGGTCATTTTATGTTCATTATTATTTAATTTAGTTGTAACTGAATGTAAATAATACCTCTTTTGAATTGATATAATTATTATTATTTTCTTCATTATGAATTTATTAAATTATGTATGTATTATATTATTATTATTGATATTATTAATTGTCATTTGACTCTATGTATGGAAGTTATTATTAGTATTGATATAATGTGAAATGTTTAGAAAAAAACACTTATTAATTTTTTTTAAATAAATAATATTCTTTATTATAATTTATTATTAATTATATATGATTAAGTTTTGTATTATTATTATTTATATTTATAATTGAATTATTGATATATTTGATGTTTATTATTAATTATTTGCATTATATACAAATTAAATGGTATTTTAAATACTGAAATAGTTTTTCTTTATATTTTCTACTTTTTTAATGTATTATATTTTCCTTTAAATACTCTTATATAAAGAATAATTGGTAAACCATTCTATCAACATTATTGCTGATAGTTATAAACCTTATACGATTTCGGTCTCAAAAGGACATGAACACTTATTAGCTGTTAGCTATCTATAGTAGAGCCCGATGTTCAATAGAAATCTTAAGGGAGTAGTTATTTATTTGGTTATATATTAATAATAAATTGGTATTTTCTTTAAGTTGTTAAAAAATACGTCTCACTGTAAATATAAATACATTGATATATTTTGATCTTCAATTTGGATATATATATATACATATTCTGAAATCCGACCATTATATTATTCTTTTATTTCCTTTTTTGTTAGTTATTTACTATTCCCTTATAGAAGAATTATTTAATATTATTAATTCATTATTTAAAATTAATTTTAATTAATTAGACAATATTATATTATTAATAATTAATTTAAATAATTATTAATTATCTAGAGAATTATTTAATTATTACTTAATTAATTAATTTATTATTATTTTTATTATTGAATAAAGTGATGCATTTATTATTCATATATATGAATTATTATTTAATATAATTCTCGAATTGAAAATTTACATTAATTTATATTTATAATTATTATTATTATTATCTATTATTATTATTATTTAATTATTTATTATTATTATTTCAATTTTATTAATTATTTATTAATATAATATATATTAATTTATTAATTATTATATATTATTTAAAATTAATTACTATTTATTATTATTATTATTCTAATATAAATTAATATTATTAGTTAATTATATGAAGATTGAGCTTTTGATCAATTCATAATGCTTTGATTATAAAATGATATTATAATTATCACTGTTAGTTTTAATTATATATTGATATATTATTTTATTTAAAATATATTATTATTAAATTATAATATTATTATTATTATTTATTATTAAGTTATTAATATTAATTATAGTTATTAAATTAATTTAGATTATGTATAATTTATGTATTTAACAATTATTATTAAATTATATAAACCTGTTCAGTACTTAGTGACTTATAAAATTATGATTTATGTTTAAAACATTATATTATACCTGCAATGATACAAACTCATTGTACAATATGTTTTTAATCATTATGTTATAATTATGATTTTTTGTGGTTTCTCTAATAGGATCATTACAGAACACTGGTGTTGCTAATTTGTAGACCCTCATTTGCTAGAACTCAGGAAATATTTTGTTAAATTGATAAATAAAAATAATCGCTTGGTTATTTTGGAGGAAACTCGAAAAATACTTCAGAAAGAACAACAAAACACTACACATATAAATCATTTCAAAAGTAATGATAGGAATCTATTAAATATCGACTCTATAGAACTTTAAGTTGATTGAGCTAATAACTGGACTCTAGTTCAATTAAGTAGATAAACATTGGAGTAAGCGCCCTCCCTTACCTTTTGTTTATTATTTATTGATTCGTCACGATTGATATGTTTAAGATTGTAGAGAAATCATTTAGATCATTGTAAATATTTTGCATTTGAATATCTCGTTCTAAAAAGACATAATTTAAAAGACATAGTGTATGAAGCACATTTTCTAATCGTATAGTATATTAATAAATGCCAGTATATATGTAATTATATTTATATGTACTATATATATAATAATACAATATCATATAATTCTATAATATTTCTTTAAACTTTCTTATAGATAAAATAATATAAAATAAAAGATAAATATATATATATTATATATTGTTAGCTTTGGCTGTTTTACAGACAATTTGTATAGTAATTGTGGAGCTAATTTTAAGGAATGGGTCACGTTTTGCACAAGCACAGAAATTCATCAAGTAATCAAGTATCAAATGATGATATACTATTAATCATTTATTTATTACTTCAAAATATTGTAATAGTTTAATAACTAAATACAAAAATAATGTCTAGATTTATTTTCAGAAAATTGATGAAAGATTAGCTGTGTAGTTAAACTTATGTAACTTGCATGTTATTTTCTTTTTCTTTAAATTCTCTTTAAACTTTATATGCTGAAAGGTGAAATATTTTAGTATCGTTGAAGACTACATTCATAGAAGATATTATATTCATCAAATCAAAGACATAACTTATTAAATATCAGGTATGTTCTCCGCTTACCTCTATCTTTGCTTGTTGCTTGTTTTATTACTGCAATGCTTACTTAAGAATAATTAATTAATTAATACTAATGAATCAATAAATCAAACACCTTGCTTGTATTGTAGACCTATGTGTTTTGCTCATTCGAAGTGCTGAAGCAATCTAGGCTCTTATTACACTATCGCCCCTCTTTGAAATTCTTTCATTTAAAAGGAAAGGGTTAGTAATTTATAATTAAAGTTCATTTAATAAAAATAGATTATTTTAATTAAAATAGGTAAAAGAGGCTAATAATTATTTTGTTATTATTATAAAACAGGGTTCATATGCCGGGAGCTTTTCCTGCAGCTTTTCATATGCTGGTAGCTTTTCATGTGCTTTGAGATTTTTACCTAGTGGGAGCTTTTCATAGGCTGGGAACTTTTCCCTCAATTCTCCCAAGGCTGTCTATGAAAAAACTACTATTTTATATGCTTCATGCTCATCTTCTGTGTTTCATGGACAAGCTTCGTGCTGGAGTAGAGTGTCCATTTCTCTGGAAAAGAATAAAACCGATTATATCAATATCCCAACAATATCTTGGACAACTTGAACAGGAAATATTGTCTCAATTATCACATTTGAAAAAAGATTAAGATCACAGAATTATAAAGAATACAGAAGTTTCACTAGTAAACTATCTTCCATTCCCCTTCACAAATTGTGGAGAAAAATAGGTAATATAAGCAGGAGTTTAGAAACATTATCAAAACATTAACGCCCATTAAGCTATAGTTTGAGAATGCAGTCTATAATTGTTAAATAGATAATTAATTTACCCAGATTTGTGCCTTAAAGTTTTTTTCCCGATCATTAGTTTCAGCGTGAACTCAGTACTATGATACTGTCTCGTGCCCAGTTGAAGGTCAATTGTACTTAAATCAAATTAATACGAGGAATTATTATTGACTCGTATTTGTTAATTATATTGTATCCGGCTCTAAGCTATTTTATAAGTTTTGCATATTACAATTTGTTTTTTAATTCTTCTAATTGTTTTTTTTTATTTATGGTTGTCCTTTGTCAAAGTAGTAATTCATGGAAGAGTGTAAAATTGTGTCAGAATATGAAAATTATACATGATCACATATCACAATCTCCTCTGGACACTGTTGGCGATCAGAATCGGAAGTCCTACTGCGTTTTGATCCCTTCCATTTAAGGAGAATTCCTAATTGGTTGGCTCTCGTGTGGACACGATTTAGATACTTTTCTTCGTGGACGACGGCCCAAAGTGGAAGAGTTAAGAAAGGTAATATCCTGTTCACTAATAGTTAGTCTATTTAATATAAGTTCTTACTTCACGAACTTCAGAATTTGACAATTAATTAA
>JABUQX010011436.1:42500-51805 GCA_015478945.1 Trachelipus rathkii | reverse complement strand
ATAAAAGATTGTTGAAGAAGTTTTTGGAGACGGTTCCGACCTCAGTGGCTGAATATGTGAATTTGCGAAGGAAAGAGAAAATGAGATGGGCGGGAGAGAGATTGACCTGGGAAGATGTGTTGGAAATTGTAGAAGATAGGGAGTTTGAAGGAGAGCGAGAGGAGAATGAACGACGAGAAGTGTATAGTGGTAGGGGAATGAATGCAAGTGAGAGGGTGTCACAACACCCAGTATAAATCCATATAGGGACCGCACTGAAAGCTAACCCATATAAGTATGGTGAAGTTTTGGGAAGATTTTACGGTGTTGGGATGGGAAAGACAGGTGAATGCAGAGAGTGTGGGATTGCTGGTCGTCAAGTTTAATGGAATGCGAGATTGGGAACGATGATGGTTATAAACCAGGCAAAGGGTATAATTCAGTCAAAGGTTAAGGGCGTTGAAACCAAAAGGAAAGTGAGTCGATGGGATGTGAAGTGGTTTTCGTTGTTGGGAGAGTCATATGATTTCGGATGTAGTGGCAAGGTGTTTTTAGCTGAGAGGCAAGGTATTTGGCCCATGAATTGTACGACCCGCAAGGCTGGTTAGGAGTGCGGAGTGTGATCATTGGTGCGTGATTGTCAACAGGAGTAATGAGCGAGGCAACCGGTATGTGGGAACTGTAGGTATTGAGGGCATTGTTTCTAGAATTGTGTACCCAGAAATTTACTTAGTACACATGGAAAATAGGTCTGTGGCTGAATGTGTGGCCAGCTAACAACGTCGGTCAGGAGGCTCCTGGGGTTGCAGTCTTGGTTACTGGTGTTAGTGTCGGTTCAACCGGTGTGGTCAGGGCTGTTGGACTGATGGAATGTAAATTGTGAATGAGGTGGGAGTGAACACTGTACAAAAATCAGGTTAAGAATTGAACAATTCGGAAAACGGTTGTTGAAGGGTGGCAACTGGTGACCCTCAGGTGAGATGAGGTGTCAAGATAGGGGATGAAGTGTCGATGTGTTTTCAGTTTGCCTGTGATAATGATGATTTGGTTTATTTGGAGATGAAAAACCTCGCTCTCGTGCTATTGTAAATAATAACTGTAGAGTGAATTATAGATATAGTGTTAAGTTAGATATATAAAAGGTATATAATATAATATAAGCATAATTAATTAGGTATAGATATATATATAATATAATATAATAATATATAATGAATTATTAATAATATAGTGAAATTAATCTAATAGAAGTCTATATATAATATATCAGTATAGATTTATAATATATAGTGATTACATATTAATTTAAATATATATGATAATTTTATAGATCTTCTATAATATTGTTTCAAAATATGAAACACTACTACAAAGAATCTATATAAGTTTGATAGAATCACTTCTCTTCAGAGCTCAACTACTGTCCAAACTTACCAAAATGGCTTCATCCCAATGTATTAGATTTCATCTGAAGAAATATTGGAAAATTTTTTTGGTGTGTCTGGTGATACACCGTTGCGCGGAATAATAACGATTGAGTGTCAATCGCTTGTTCATCCCAGAGTGATATTCTATATAGAGAATATTTCACTCTAGATTAAAACTAGCTTGTAGAAAGTCTACCTTTAAAAATAAACTGAAAATAAATTAAACTGAAAAACTTCCTAAAAGAAGTCAGTAATGAGTTACCAAAATGATTAAACAACGACAGTTCTTGCTTGTCATAAAAAAATTTGTAGGAGGAATAGGCATGCAGGGGAACCAGTGTCGTTACCCTGGCTTTAATTAGAACACTTATAGGTCACATATTAGAGTTTTCGATCTGATTATTCATACTTAATTTTACTATTATACTTGATACTCAACACCATCTCACTTCTACTTGATCTAAATTCTTACTCGACTGACTTTACTTACTCTACAATTTACTGCCTTGAGCTCATTAACATTTATTGAAACTACTAACATTACTTGCTGACTCGACACACTTTCTTGACTGATACATCATCATCGACTTTTCTGAATTGACTTAACTTATTACTTATTATGTCTTTCTTGACATACAACTCCGTGTCTTTCAACATTCAACATATTTCTTCTTACATCTTCATATACTTATTAAAAAAATCCACATTCCTTTTTGGTTAACTGTCTCAGTCCATCATATCACATTCATAGTTATATGATTTGTAATAGTAGAAGTATATGTAGTATAGTATAAGTAGTTGTATATAGTATAGATAGTATAGTAGTAGTATTCCAACATAGCCTTTTCATGACTTCGTCTTGGTTTACACAGCATTGGTTTCAGTAACCGAGTGATATAAGTCGTACAGGTAATTGGTCCGCACAACACTGACTTTTTTTTTTTACTCCATCGACCAGGATTAAAGCCTAGGTATAGGAAATGCGAGCACAGATCTTATAAATTCTACTAAAAAATATTTCTCTACATTACTACTATTTCTTGCAAAAAAAAAAAAAAAAAAAAAAAAAAAAAAAAAAAAAAAAAAAAAAAAAAAAAAAAAAAAAAAAAAAAAAAAAAAAAAAAAAAAAAAAAAAAACAGCAGAAAAAAAATCTCATAAAAGTCCCCCCCAAAAAATCGCAATCCATATCCATCCAAAATCAAAAAATTAGCAAAATTGCAGCATCCTTCAGGAAATTGGAAAAGCACACTGTTTCGTTAGTATATCCAAAACCAACTTCCATTATAAAATCTCATAATCCCAATGTCCGCTAGAAAAATCCCATAATTGCGACATATCCGTTAGAAAATACCAAAATCGCAAAGTTAGTGAGAAAATTATATTTAGCAAAATATAATAGTTTAAATAATAAATAATGTATTTAAATATTTAAGGATCTAAAATATAACTAATTAATATATTACAGTAAACATATGAATATAATAATTAATTAATTATATTTTAATTTTTTAAAACTTTAAAATTAAAAATATTTATATTAATTTTATATAAATTATATTATTGTTATATATATTATTATTTATATTATATTATTATTATTATTATTATTATTTTATATTGAACATAAATTGTTTAATAATAATAATAATAATAATAATTATAATAATAATAATAATAAATAATCATAATATAATAATAATATGTCAATGACAATGGAATGAAGATGATTAATAATAATATATAATAGAAAAATAAATAATAATAATTAATAATAAATAAAAATAAAATAATAAATAATAATAATATATAATAATAATAATAATAATAATAATAATTAATAATAATAATAATAATAAAATAATAATGTATGAGAGTCTCATTATTACTATAATTTAACAAATAATAATTATGATAAATAATAATAAAAAATAAAACTAATAATAATAATAATAATAATAATAATAATAAACAATAAAATAAAATAATAACAATGAGAAAAATAATAATAATATTATATAATTAAAATAAAATAATAAAATTAAAATAATAATAATACATATATTATAATAATAATAGATAATAATAAATAATATAATAAAATATTAATAATAAATCAAGACTAGAATAAATTTGAAATTAACTATTATATATATACATGTATATGCGAATTCAATAATATAAGTAACTATTAATTATATTTAAATAAATAAAAAAACACACAATAATTCAAATATAACGCTTACGTCTGCCATAGAAAAATATTCAAATTTCATCAAGCTTATGATAATAATATTCAGTATTTTAATATTTTTTATAAAGAGAGTAGTGTAAATATAAGGATTATGTAGAATACTAATGTTCATGATAATGTATGTATAGATATATATATAATAATGATATATTTATTATATATAATATAATATAATATAGATTATATAATATATTATATAATATTATAAATATATATATATATATATATATTTATTAGTTAATATTAAATATATATATATAATATATATATATAATATAATAAATATTACTATAAGAAACACGTTTTATATAATTTGCTTTATAATATATATAAATCATTTAAAATTATTATTTTTATTATAATATACATTATATATATATAATATATATAAAAATATATATATATATATATATATAATATATATATATATAAATATAAATATATATATACTAATATATATATATATAATATATATATATATATATATATATATATATATATATATACTTAAAAATATTAAAATGAATATTATTTAAAATCTGGGTAATTAAAATCTGAATATTTACTATGCAATTCAAAGTAAAATTTGAATTAATTCTTTTTTTTTTCTTAATTTAAATATAATTAATACATTGTAATATGTTATTTAAATTTATAAATTATATATATTTAATTCAAAATAATATTGAATTTCATTATAATTTATTATTACTATTATTATTATTATTATTATTTAGTTATTATTATTATTATTATTATTATTATTATTATTATTTGTTATTATTATTATTATTATTATTATTATTATTATTATTATTATTATTATTATTATTATTATTATACTAATTATATGTTCAATATTACTTATGTATTATTATTAATAACAATTAATTATAATAACAATTTATGTTATTATTATATTATATTCATTATTATTATATATATATTATTATTATTATTATTATTATTATATTATTATTAATTATTATTATTATTATATATTATTATTTATTATATATTATTATTATTATTATTTATTATTATATTATTATTATTATTATATAATTATTATTATATTATTATATTATTATTATATATTATTATTATTATCATTATTATTATATTATTATATTAAACAATTTATTTCAATAATAATAATTAATAATAATATATAATAATAATAATAATAATATAATAATAATAATGAAAAATTAATAATAATAATAATAATAATAATAAATATTTTTAATTCTTAAAGTTTTAAGAAGTAAAACATATTAATTAATTAATTATTATATTCAATCGTTTACTGTAATATATAATTATTATATCAAATCCAAATATTTAAATACATTATTATTATTTAATACTATTATAATTTTGCTAAATGATTTTCTCACTACTTGCATTTTGGTATTTTCTAACGGATATGTCGTAATTATGGGATTTTTCTAGCGGACATTGGGATTATGAGATTTTATAATGGAAGTTGCCGTTTTGGGATATACTAAAGAAACATATTGTGTTTTTCCAATTCCTGAAGGATGCCTGCAATTTTGCATTTTTTGATTTTCAGATGGATATTGCGATTTTGCGATTTTTTGGGGGGGACTTATTATGAGATTTTTTTTTTTACTGAGATGATCATGATCATCTACATCATTTTTTTTTTTTTTTTTTTTTTTTTTTTTTTTTTTTTTTGCAAAAATAGCAGTAATGTACAGAAATATTTTTTAGTAGAATTTATAAGATCTGTAAATCAACGTGTTCCTCGTAGCTCAGTTGGTAAAACACGGGGCTCGCATTTCCTATAACCTAGGCTCAAATCCTGTGAGGGTCGGTCGGGGCGTAAAAACCAAAGTTATATCACTCGATTACTGAAACCAATGCTGTGATAAACCAAAGACGACCAGTCATGACAAAAGGCCCTATGCTTGAATACGTTACTACTACTACTACTACTACTACTACTACTACTACTACTACTACTACTACTACTACTACTACTACTTCTACTATTACTACTACTACTACTGTGTGACTAATATGGAACTGAGAAAAGTTTACACAAAAAAGGTAAATGTGGGAAATTTTTTTAATAAAGTATATGAAAAAGATGACAGAAGAATGATGTTGAAAGATTTGGAAAGACACGGATGTCATGTCATGTCAAGAAAAGACAAATAAAGTAATCAAGTCAAGTCAATTCAAGAAAAGTCGAGTGAAATCGAGTCAAGTCAAGTCAAGCAAAGTCGAGTCGAGTCAAGTCAAGTAATGTATAAAGTCAAGTCAAATAAAGTAAAGTCGAGTCAAGGCAAGTAATGTAGAGTAAAGTAAAGTTCAAGTCGAGTAGAATGAGTCAAGTCAAGCAAAGTCGAGTGGAGTTGAGGTCAATCACACAATGGAACAAAAAATAAGTTGAAAATCATATTCGAAAACTATTTGCCTATAAGGTTTAATTAAACAGGGAAACGAACTGGTATCCCAAAATTTATGACAAAGCAAGGAACTGTCTGTTAAAATTTTGGTAACTCATCACTGACTCTTATAGGAAGTTTTCAGTCTTAATTTATTTCAGTTATTTTTAAAGGTAAACTTCTCTACAGAGATGGTTTAATCCCTAGAGTGAAATTCACTCTCTATATAGAATATCACTCTGGGGATCGAACCAGCGACCTTGACCACTCGAATTCGCAACGTATACCAGACACACCAAAAAAAAATTTTCCCAAATATTTCCTTCACATGAAAATCTAATTACATTGGAATTCGAACCATTTTAATGGTAGTTTGGACAAGTAGTTTGAGCTCTGAAGAGAAGTCGATTCTATCAAACTTATATAGATTCTTTGTATATTTTCCATATTTACAATATAGAACGATATATATAAATATATATATATATATATACTATATATATAATAGTATTAATATATTATAATATATATTATATATTATATATTATATATATATTAAATATATATATATATAATATATATTATATATATATATATATATATATAATATATATATATATATATATATATAGAGAAGAGAGAGAGATTTCTATATTAATAATAATTTAATGGAAATTTAGAGATCACAAATTTTATTTGAAAGAACTTCAAAAGTGTATAAATGACGTTTTGATCACGTGGGTGTAATAAGTAACGCCGCCTGGCGGTGTTACAAAAATCATGTTATTTTTGCCGATTCGCCATAAGCAAGAGAAAACTTTCAACATGATGAATAAAAATTATATATTGTAACAAAATTCTATGCTTAGCTCATCGTAATTCTAAAGCACTAATAAAAAATAGAACCATCATAATCTACTAATTTAGATTGGTATAGTCACGAAATACACCACCTTCCCTCCTATTGGTAAATCTGACCACAACTTTATATCTCTTAATTTTAATACTTTTTATCCAACAGATCCATCCTGCCCTATCATTTTTCTCAACCTTTATCGGCCGATTTGGGGCTTGCCCGCAACTTATACGGTACTAAATGAGCTACTGCTTTCACTCGAAACACTTCGCTTTCCGACATAATGGGAAGCTGTAATCGCTAGGATGAGCATGGCATTCCTTTTTCGACTAAATCTTCTTACTATAATCATAATTCGATCTTGCATTCTCGGCCATTAGGCTAGAGACAAGCGTGTTTCGGGAGTGGAAAAATTTGCCAATTTTCATTCAGCTAGCAATCGTTGCAGGATACTCTTCGGCGAGCAAAGTGACTTTATTAACACCGCTGACCTCCTTGGCCTCCTATTGGCAAATCATTCTAGGCTCTTACCAAAACACATTGTAGCAACTTCTGTAAATCTGCCTTTCCTCCTCTATTCGCTCTGATGGTTCTGTTGCTAATACTCCAACTGAAAAGGCCAATCTCCTCGGCCTCCTATTTTCCTCCAATTCAACCCTGGACGATTCTGGCATTCCTCTTCCTCCTCCTTCTCCTCTCAGGTGTCTTATGCCTTTGCCTGTAGATAACATTTGATCGGGTGTAAGGGTCTGCACCTGCAACGTTAGAAGGGTGGCCAGGATGACATTCCTCCCGAGTTTTGAGGGAGTGTGCCTCCGTGCGACCCCGCCCATAGTTCAACTATATTCCCATGTCTCAATACTAGCACTTTCCCTAAGTGTTGGAATCAAGTATATGTCCAACCTATTCCGAAAAAAGGAAGCATCTCTAATCCTTCTAACTATAGCCCTATAGCTTTCACTTGTATTCTATCTATGATCTTTGAAACCCCTTCTCAACTCTCACTTCTTAGATCATCTGAAAACTCATTCCGATCGCCAGTACGGCTTTCGGCGCTCGAGGTCTACTGGCGATATACTTTCCTATCTAACCGATTTATGGTTTTCAGCCCTTAGGAACTACGGGGAAACTTGCCTGGTGACGCTTGACATACCCAAAGCATTTGACCGAGTATGGCAGGCGTCACTGCTGTCCAAGCTCCCCTCCTTTGGGTTTCCTCCTTCTCTTTGCTTACTTATGTCTAGTTTTCTTTCAAATCGCTCAATATCGGCTGTTGTTGATGGAGCGACTTCTTCTTCTTTTTCTGTCTATAGTTTTGTTCCTCAGGGTTCTGTCTTGTTTCCTACTTTATTCCTACTTTTCATTAATGATCTTCGCACCTGCATATCTAACTCTTAACTCTATCTACTCATATGCTGATGACTCGACCCTTCATTCTTCAACTCATTTCAATTCTGCTCCCTCTTTTACTTCTAGAATTGCCTCACGTCTTAATCTTTCCGATTCTATTCTCGCTGATCTGGATAGAATTTATAGGTTGAGTCGTCTTAACCTTGTGAAATTCAATTCTTTAACTAACTTCTAAAAATCTCCCTCTCTAAGACACCTAACTCGGTTGCTAGGGCGGCCTCAAAGAAACTGGGACCACAGTTTAGACTGCGAGACTTTTTTTCCTCTTCACAGTTACTCCAGCTATACAAGGGTCTAATCCGCCCTTGCATGGAACTCTGCTCTCATATCTGGGTAGGCTCTGGTTTCACCCGGCTTTTGAATAGAGTCGAGTCAAAGGCCAAAAAGCTTATAAACTGTATATTACTTTCCAGTTCACTCAACCCTCTATCTTTGCGGCGAGATGTTGATGCTGTATCTCTTTTCTAAAGGTACCGCAGCGGCAGGTGCTCGAGGGAACTTATCACTCGCGTACCACCACCTTTACGACGCCCTCGTAGCACAAGGGGTGCTGTGTCTGCGCATGAGTTTTGTGTTGATATTGGTAACTCCAGGCTAGTTTTGTGGAATTCTCTTCCATCTTCTGTGTTTCCTGCTGAATTTAATCTCCCTCACTTTAAAGCCTGCGTCTATGCTCATCTGCGTAATTAGCTCTAGTTGGTGAACTTTTGAGGCGTACAACACCCCTCCTTGAATACGGCTCTGCCCGTGGGTGGTGGTGACAACTGTAAAAAAAAAAGAAAAAAAAGAGAAATATGTTAAGTGTAGTATAAAAATTATGGCCTCAAACTAGAATGTGGTTCGAAATACCGAAAGACCACAACAGTCGTTTCTTCGGAACCAGCTTAAGTCAGCATTAAAGACAAGATACAAGTTTGTGATGTCTCAGTGAATGTCTCGCAGAAATGTTTACAAATGAGTTCAG
>JABUQX010011436.1:30000-37500 GCA_015478945.1 Trachelipus rathkii | reverse complement strand
ATTCTCCTATGGCTCAGTCGATAGAGCGACAGAGTCATATGGCAAGGACCCGGGTTCGATCCCTAGTCAGGACCCTAGGTAACTAACACTAGAGAAGTTCCCCTCCTAGAATATAGGACTATGCCCCGTGAGGTGAGATTTTTCTTTAAAAATTTTATTGAATAATTTCAGCAGACGTTAAAGATCTCCTTAAGCACATCCGCAACATTTCACAAGTTAGGATGCGGATGCGGATGCGGATGAGGATAATATATAATGGAGATGGAAAATTTATTAATAGGTACGTAGACAAATAAATAAATTCATCAAATAAATAAATAAATAAATAAATAGGTAAATAAATAAGATTATTAAAAATTATAAAGCATCAATAATAATAATAATAATAATAATAATAATAATAATAATAATAATAATAATAATAATAATAATAATAATAATAATAATAATAATAATAATAATAATAATAATAATAATAATAATAATAATAATAATCTGATTTAGCTTTTTCTTTATATATTTTTTATTTTCAGACTATATTTGCATGAATACAACAAATATCACAGATCCGCCAGGGTTTTTTCAGACAATTTATTTCAGGGGACTCCAAACCCTTCCAGACAATTTCAGATCCTCTCAGTCAGTTTTAAAGAGATTCTTATCGATTCGGAACCCATCTAGGGTATTTTAAATCCTATATGACCTATCCAGGATCTTCTAGATAATATAAGACTCTTCTAAAATATTCCATATTCTATTAGACCCTTCAGGGTATTCTAGACATTATTAGAAACTTCTAGGGTATTTTTGACTTTATAAGACCCTTCTTGGATATCCTAGACCCTATTAGACCCTTATAGAGTATTCTAAATAATATCAGACTCATCTAGGGTATTCTAGACCTTATCAGACACTTCTTTGATATTCCAGACCCTATAAGACTATTCTAGAGTATCATATAGACCCTATAAGATCCTTCTCTAGAGTATTCTACACAAAATAAGACCCTTCTAGACACTTCTAAACCCTGTAAGACCCTTCTAGACTATTCTGAACAATATCAAACCATGATATATTAAATCATTTTAACCTTTTATATTAAGGTAATATAGGAGCTTTTCTCTGTCACGAATAAAAACACGTGTTTTATATAATTACAAAAATTAATATAGATTATCCTCGATCCAAAGTAAAAAGGATTTGACACTCTTTTCAAAGGAATTGGATCCCATTTAACGTCATTTTAAAACCCTATTTACATTTTATTAAAAACACTTTTTTTTAAATCTAGTGTTTAGAGGGTGCAGAAGATTTTCTGTTACATTGCCTTTATTACGCTTCTGCCTTAAGACGTATATATCGAACTATCAATCTGTCTTATGGATATGTGATTCTCTCTCTCTCTCTCTCTCTCTCTCTCTCTCTCTCTCTCTCTCTCTCTCTCTCTCTCTCTCTCTCTCTCTCTCTCTCTCTCTCTCTGTATATATATATATATATATATATATATATATATATATATATATATATATATATATATATATATATATATATATATATATATATATATATATATATATATATAGGCTATGCCTTACCTAAAACCCCCAACATAATACAAAGCTAAGCTAAAACTGCTAACCTAATATATATATATATATATATAAAGTTATATATATATATATATATATATATATATATATATATATATATATATGTGTGTGTGTGTGTGTGTGTGTGTGCGTGCGTGTGTGTATATATGAAAGTGTGCAAGCCGAAGCAAGTAGAGAAAATAGATTAAGATAAAGTGTTTCAGACTTAACATTGATGTACATCTAAGAATGAGCATAGCTTTTAAGTCTAGGGTCAGAGTGTTGGATAGAAAATGGATGAGACTAAGTAGAAGGACGAGTCAGAAGGGAGCTCCTCAAAGGATGTGGAATACGACTAATGAGTACAGAAAATGGTGTTTATTGTAATAGAGATAAAATAGAGGAGTGTGTGATTTAACAAAGTCTAAAAGTTATAGACTTCACCTTTTCAAAATGAGGAATATATGTGGAACCATACCAGATATGTGAAGTTTACCCTTTACCAGGGTGATCATCACCCAGAAACAGAGCAAACAACTTTGGTTGCTAGAAGAAGTTTCAAAGACGCATCAAACATCCAAACTTTTAGAAAGTTTGTTTTGTTAGAGGCTACATTGAGGAAACAGAGAATTGGTTTCGACCTAGTGCAGCTTTTTTATCTTAGGTAAGCTTAGGGAAGCACCGCTAAAAATATTCATTTTGAAGCATTCTTGGTGCATAATAATTACTCCCTTCAGATTTTTATTCAATTCACCTTCAGGTTCCTCTACTAAGCTGCAAAGTTTTTCAAATATGGCAATGTCTCCAAGATTTACTTTCCGACGCCAGTTTTGCAGTTTGGATACATTTGTCTGAAGATTGTTTAGAAATTGGATACTGTGAGTTTACTTTTCCTGAAGTTTTAGGTTCAGCTTATTTGTCTGGTATCGCTGCAACTCGTTTATTCCAAGCTTGGTCAGTAAAGTTAACCACAAAGTTATATTTTCCTTGGACTTCCAGGAATAACTTGATTTCTTCTTTCAACTCAAAGACACGATTGACAACGTTTTCTTTCAACATCCAGGTACAGTAGTACAGAAACAAAGAACCTCCTTATCAGAATTCATGTCTTTCCAGAGTCCTTTAAACTGACGAGGGTTGAGGTCTTCAGATTGATGTAATTCAAAATTTTGATAAGAGAATCAAGTTCTTCTCACAGAGAAGTTTTAAAAGTCTTACTGGCGAGGGCATAGTGGTGAATCATGCAATAAATGCCCATTTCTTGGGGAGAAAGTTTTTTTCACATTTATCTGAAAGTCTCACTTTGAGCTCACTATATAGATGGTCCTCCATCTGTATAAACCCAACAGACATATTTGGAATTGTAGTATTCTAGCTCCGAAAAAGTTATTTATCTTCTTCAGACTATCTTCACTTTCTTTAGTAGTTTCATGGGCATTACAAAAAGGGACCTCGGCTTTGATGTCATCTAAAAGAATATATTTCACGAATGCGAGCAACTGAGAACGTGAATTTACCTCATCAGTTCATTCACTAACTTGAAATTTAATAACGGAAAAATTTTGATTTCATTTAACTTCTTTCACGGTGACACCTCTGAAAACCTTGGCGACAGACAAGGGTTTCGTGACCCCAGGTTGGGAACACGTGATTTAAGAGCACAAAGGAAGTAAAAATAAATAAATAAATAAACAAATAAATGAATAAATAAATGAATAAATAAATAAAAAAGTTAAATAAATTAAGCTTGTGAGAGAATTTAAAGTATATATATATATATATATATATATATATATTAAAGTTATATATATTAATAAATATATATATATATATATATATATATATATATATATATATATATATATATATATAAATATATATATATATATATATATATATATAAATATAAAAAAATAAATAAATATATATATTTTGATAGATAATAATATATAAAAATATATATATATATATATATATATATGTATGTATATATATATATATATATATATATATATATATATATATATATATATATATATATATATATATATATATATAGCAGTTATATATATATATATATATATATATATATATTATATATATATATATATATATATATATATATATATATATATATATATATATATATATATATATATATATATATATATATATATATATATATATATATATATAAGTAGTATAAGGGAATCTTGACCGGAACCATATATTGGTGACAGCCTCTGTCAACCTCCTGTCACCCTCCTGTCACCCTGCCAATACATATATATATATATATATATATATATATATATATATATATATATATATATATATATATATATATATATATATATATATATATATATATATATATATATATATATATATTTTTTTTTATCGACTTTTTTAGTACTCAGCTAACTTTCTTGCTACTTTTAATGTAAGACGTTTTTATAGGGGTCTCAGAACCAGGGGCCCTTTTTTCATATACGTTCGCCAGCTAGTTCATGTGTGTGTATTTGTGGGTGTTGATGTATGTGTATGTTTTTTGTTACTTTCACCCCGCTAGCACCCTAGGTTCTCCCCACCCCCCTTTATTCCTATTCAGCTAAGCTATGACGTCACGTTCTTTCCTGAGCCTTTTTTTTAACCTTTTTTATGCATTTTTATCATTTTTTGTATATATTTTTAGCGACTTTCATCAACTCAGTTGCTTTCATGAACATTTTTTAGCGCTTTCCATGCTAAATCTGGCAACCTATAGGTACATTTCAGGATTTTTGCACTTTTTAACTTTTCTTTCAACGTTTTATCATTCTATGTATATATATTTTAAAGACTTTCTAATACTTAGCTACTTTCCTGAACCTTTATTTAGCGTTTCTTCCTAAGCAACTAAGCAACCTATAACTTATCACTTTTTAACCCTTTTTTCGGTATTTTTATCATTTAAGGTATATATTTTTAATGACTTTCTACTACACAGCTCCTTTTCTGAACCTTTTCTATCATTTTTCATATAATTCTGGTTACCTATTGGTACATTTTCTAGGATTTCTATCCTTTTTGATATATTTTTGCACTTTTAGCCACTTCAACTACCCATACTTTCCTGATCCTTTTAAAGCTTATTCCAGTAATTTCATTAGCTTCCTGTTAATTGCAATGTGATATTAGTAAATTTTTATACTTTAACTTTTTCGATGGTATTTTTAAACCTTTTCTATCATCATTTACTGCCTTCAGACATCTCAGCTGTCCTCCTATCAAAGGAAGCGACATTAACCGTTAGGGCTTAAATACATTCCCCCAGCAACGACAAAAATATTAGCCATTAGGGGCTTAAAATATGTTCCTGAAATGCTAGGCACAGCAACTGTTAACCTTCACCCACATGCTCCGTGAATCATTTTTCCGAGTCACATTACAAAGGTTTTCGATTTCATCCACGTTTGAGTCAGCCCTTGAGCCTGTCACGCCCGCTCGTCCCTCCGCGAAACCCAGCTGCACCGGTGCTGCCCGTGGTTCCTGAGTTATTAAATATTTGTGTAATGCCAAAACGTTACTCTCTTTATATATATATGTTATTGGGTTTGTAGATTTCGAAAATAATGGTTTCAGAACCATCAAGAAAAAAATAAATAAAAATAAATAAATAAATAAATAAATAAATAAAATTTCTTATTCTTTTTATGTTTATAACTCACAAATTTATGTTTTTACATACCCTAAAGCAGTAAATCAGTAAAATCAGTAAATCAAACCACCCTCCTGTCCAGTTGTGATCTATTGATCTATTGATATTGATTCAAGTCAAATTTTTACTAAAATTGTCATGTTTTACATACCCTAAAGCAGTAAATCAGTAAATCAGTAAATCAAATCACCATCCAACCACCCTCCTGTCCACTGTGATCTATTGATCTATTGATCTATTGATCTATTGATTCAAGTCAAATTTTTTACTAAAATTGTCATGTTTTACATACCCTAAAGCAGTAAATCAGTAAATCAAACCACCCTCCACCCACCCCTCCTGTCCATTGATCTATTGATCTATTGATCTATTGATTCAAGTCACATTTCGAGTATCATTTTGAATAAACATAACATAAAAATAAGTTCTTTATACACTGATCAACGAATATATGCTAACGTAACAAAGTTTTCACATTAATAAAGCTTACTTAGCATCATCTGAACTATGAATATAATACACAACGACAAACCTGACACGCCTTAAACATGAATAAACTGTTAACGTTAACAAAGTTCCACACTTAACAACAGTAAAGTAACTAACATAGCATACAAAAACGTAACCTATTCACACTTTGTCAAGCATATCTCTAACATATCAATGTTAATTTTACATTAACATTGTAATATTTAACAAAAATTTATCATAACCTTGTCTAATTATCATACAGACCAACGAATATATGCTAACGTAACAAATTTTTTACATTAATAAAGCTAACATAACATAACCTGAACTAAGAATATAATGTACAACGACAAACCTAACATACCTTACGTACGAATAAACTACTAACATTAACAAAGTTCCATACTTAACAACAGAAATTACCTAAATAAATTATAAAACGTAACCTATTCACACTTTGTCATGCCTTTAACATAACAATGTTAATTTATATTAACATGGTAATATTTAACTAAAATTTATCATAACATGGTTAATTATCATGCTGATCAACGAATATACTCAACGTAATAAAGTTTCCACATCAATAAAGCTAACATAGCGTAACATGAACTAAGAAAATAAGGTACAAAGACCAACCTAACACAACTTACACACAAATAAACTGTTAACATTAACAAAGTTCCACACTTAACACCAGTAAAGTAACTAACATTGCATGCAAAGCGTAACCTATTCTCACTTTTTCAAACATATCTCTAACATATCAATGTTAATTTACATTGACACAGTAATATTTAGCAAAAATGTATCATAACCTGGTCCGATTATCATGTCAGATCAACATATGCTCATCAATAAAGTTTCCATGATCAATAAAGCTTTTAATAATATATGGTAACATAAACTAAGAAAATAATATACAACATTTAACACAACGTACACACGAATAAACGTTATCATTAAATAGTTCCATACTTAACACCAGTAAAGTAACTAAATATTGCATGCAAAACGTAATCTATTCATACTTTTTCAAGCATATCTCTAACATATTTACGTGCTAATCTTACAAAGACACAGTAACATTTAGCAAAATTTATCACAACATTGGTTAATTAACATACAGCCTAACGACTATATTCTAACGCAATAAAGTTTTAAAATTTCATGGTAATATTTAATAAAATTTTATCATAGCCTTACCTAAATATCATAATCCAGCAAATAGATTTAAGACATAACAAAAGCTATCCTAATGATAACATAAAAATAACAAAGTTTTATCCAAACATAACAAAATAAGTTCTTTTGAATAAAATGGATATTTGAAAACGTAATAATTTACTGATTTAAAAGCAGTAAATCAGTAAACCAGTAAATCAAACCACCATCTCCCACTTTCGCCCCTCCCTTACCCATCCTGTCCATGACCTTTTGACTTTGGATCCGATGATGCAACTTACACAAATCCTGAACCTTTTGAGCTTAATTTAAAATAAAAAGATGTTCTTTATATACTAACTCAACGAATATAGTTAACGTAACATTAGTTTCACATTAACAAAGCAACATAGTACGCGCTCAGAACCAAGAATATAATGCACAAAACCTAACACACCTTACGCCCGAATAAACTACTAACATTAATAAAGTTCCATACTTAACAACAGTAAAGTAACTAGCATTGCGTACAAAACGTAACCTATTCACACTTTTTCAAGGGCAGCCCTAATATAT
>JABUQX010011436.1:15000-20000 GCA_015478945.1 Trachelipus rathkii | reverse complement strand
GTTATTTTGTATCGAAAGTTCGAGAGGAAAGAACGCTTTTGCCGGGTTCTTGGTTGGGTTGTTGAAAGCTCAATAAGAGAGGATCTTACGGAGAAGTACTACGAATGTTACCATTGATTGTTACGATTTATAGAAGGTTTTAATGCAATTGGCAAACACGAGCGAATAGGTTATCAGTTTAATTATAATTTCAACTTTATTCTCCTTCACTCTTCCATTATGTATTACAATGAAATTTCCATCATTAGTGACAGCAACTGTAGTATTATTTTTATTATTATTATTTTTATTTACCATCTCCCAAGAAGGGTTTTCGCCACTGTCCAGCATCTTCCTCCTTCTGGCCCCGAAACTCTTGATTCTAGAGCATTCTAGGAAACTATTTCTCGGCGCGATAGTTTCCGATGCTAGTCCTTGAATTATACAATCTCCGGTTGGGTTTCGCCCTTTCAGTAGAACTACCATCTTCTTCCATTGGGCCTCGAAGCCCGTTCTCCCAAAGCTCTCCAGAAGATCGTGTTTCTAGGCTCATAAGATTCAATTCTGGTCCAGGAGTTCTACAAGCAGAAAAGTAAAGGGCCGGGTTGCTAGCCCTGTCACCCTATATATATATCATTAATAATATTGAAATAAGGGGTTCCCTGCCTTTAATAGGTCTCTCTTCATATGATCCAATGTCTCGCCTTATCCAAACTCATCTCTTAATCTCAACTGCTTCTAATCGTACTGTAATCATGCTGTTTTGAAAGATTTTTCAATCAATGAAAAATTTTCAAACATTGTGGAAGCAACAGAACTTCTTCTTTTTATTTATGAAGAAATGAGAATGCCTCGTGTCAGAATCAATGTAAAAAGGAAAGAAATAAAGCAACGAGACAAAGAAATAAACAAAGAAATAAAGCAACTGTAATTCCTTTAATTGATAATTTTTCAAACCAGTTAGAGAGGAAGTTTGTGAGTCACATGTCCATACGATCCATACATACCAATCTTAGTAAAATGATTCCATCGATATATATTAAAGATTTTGCGAATTTTTCAAATAAACTTGATCTATACATTCACAATTGGATTGTTAAGCATTTTAGCATCTATCTCACTCACAACGTGAGCTCCATCAGAAAGATATTTTTCTACATTCAAAAGGCTCAAAACATACTTTCTCAATTCTACAAGGAAGGAAAGACTAACAGATCTGGCTTTAATGACTTTGTTCATCATATCTACGCAAAATAAATGGAAGAAGTTAATCAATCACTTTGCTGTTAAGAGAGCAAGAATAACAATTTTTTCTTAATATACAAAATGGCATTTTTTTTCAGTTAATGATACATTATTTATTTATTTTCCTTTTATTCAAGTAAGGTTATATATATATATATATATATATATATTTATTTTTTTTATATATATATATATATATATTATATATATATATATATATATATATATATATATATATATATATATATATATATATATATATATATATATATATATATATATATATATATATATATATATATATATATATATATATATATATATATATATATATATATATTATATATATATATATAGAGCATATATCTATATATATATATATATATATATATATACTGTATGTTTATATTTATAGTATATATATATATAAATAAACATATTTATTGAAAGATACAGTTATATATATATATATATATATATATATATATATACATATATAAATATATAAATATATATATATATATATATATATATATATATATATATATATATATATATATATATATATATATATATATATATATATATATATATATATATATATATATATATTATATAAAGTATTTTTATATATATATATATATATATATATATATATATATATATATATATATATATATATATATATATATATATATATATATATATATATATATATATATATATATATATATATATATATATATATATATATATATCAGTGACCATTAAATTTTTTAATTAAAGTATCTAAAACTGTTGGCCATAAATTTTAGCAAAATCATTTAAAAATACATATTAAAGGATGATAAGTTTACGAAAACTTAAATTTTGTTTTTATATACTCAGAGGGATCCTCTCTCTCTCTCTCTCTCTCTCTCTCTCTCTCTCTCTCTCTCTCTCTATCTATCTATCTATCTATCTATCTATCTATCTATCTATCTATCTATCTATCTATCTATCTATCTATCTATCTATAATTTGATCCCTGATATATATAAATATATATTTATATATATTTATATATATATATATATATATATATATATATATATATATATATATATATATATATATATATATATATATATATATATTTGATCCCTGATATATATAAACAAAAACTGGTACATGACTTACCAGAGGAGAAAACCTGCCAGTCGTTCAAATAAAGGGCCGATATGCTGCGAAATAGTTTGAACATGTGCAAGTCAATTGAAATTTTTAAAATAAAGAGAAATGAATGTTTCAATCTTTACTTATAAAGAGCATTATGATATGAGCATATAACAAACAGTTGAACAACACCTCTCTTTCTCCACAGCTTACCTACTCCCTCAATACTACTACTACTACTACTACTACTACTACTACTACTACTACTACTACTACTACATCTACTACTACTACTACTACTACTACTACTACTACTACTACTACTACTACTACTCAGGGTTCTGTCCTAACCCCAACTCTCTTTTTTTCTACTTTTCATTAACGACCTTTGTAATATCGAAAGCTGTTAAGAGAAAGGATGAGACTGTTAAAGAAGCAGGGTCTCTCTTAAACTTTCCTTAAACTAGTGGTAACAATACAGTTGAAAACTTCAAAAGAGAATTGTTCATTAAAGTAACGATAGTATAAAAAGAGTAACACACGAGTGTGGCGGTTAGTAAAAGATTTGCTAGAATCAGTACAGTAAGCGTAAGAGAATTGACGAAACTAAAGGCGTTAGATTCCATCACTTCATAAACACATATGCAAATATGAAACTGCGCAATTCAGGAACGAAAAACACCCTTTTACAGAGCAAACAACTGAGGTTGCATGAAAATGTTCTGACAGAAATTACACCTTCCAAAAGTTCTACTCTCGTATGTTTGGGGGGGGGGGGGGGGGGTTGCGTTCTTAAAACACTCGGCAACTGTGTGAAGATTATGTTGAGTAGATAGGTAGAGAAGTAAAGATTTTGAATATTTGTGACACTGAAATCGTCATGTTATCTCCTTCCAAACAAGAAATAGAATCTCCTCCAAGGCCACCCCCAATCATCATCATATCTTGCTCCAAATATATATATATGGTTGTAATATATATATATATATATATATATATATATATATATATATATATATATATATATATATATATATATATATATATATATATATATATATATATATATATATATATATCCAAATATTTTCACCCTTCTTCTGTAATTTGGTTTTAATTCTGAGGATAGTAGCACCAGAGCTCTTTTGAGAACACTTTTATTATCAATGCCTGAAAACACAGCCTCTTGACTCAGGTTCTATATATTTTAGCCTGAAGATGGAAACTGTGTATACTGAACCGTTGGTAATTTAATAAAGTGATTACATGTGAAAGGACCAGGTTATACTTTTTATATCCCCTCAAATATATATATATATATATATTTAGTATATATATATATATATATATATATATATATATATATATATATTATATATATATATATATATATATATATATATATATATATATATATATATATATATATATATATATATATATATATATATATGTATATATATATATATATATATATATATATATATATATATATATATAGTATATATATATATATATATATATATATATATATATATATATATATATATATATATATATATATATATATATATATATATATATATATATAATCGGATATCAAGACTCGGACATTCATGTTAGTTAATTTCAGTGCTCACCTATGGGGATTAAGATGTAATAACTTTACTAGTATTTTTTAATACGGGTGTAGGTGTACTTAGGTAAGAATATTTTAGTGATTATCAAAAATGTTTTAAAAGCTCTCTCTCTCTCTCTCTCTCTCTCTCTCTCTCTCTCTCTTCTCTCTCTCTCTCTCTTCTCTTCTCTCTCTCTCTCTCTCTCTCTCTCTCTCAAGTTGCTTAAAAGAAAAAAGAAAAATTCTCCAATTAAATTTTGACTCGATACGTGTTTTAAGCAATAGATAGATAGATAGATAGATAGATAGATAGATAGATAGATAGATAGATAGATAGATAGATAGATAGATAGATAGATAGATATATAGATAGATAGATAGATAGATAGATACAAAATCAAGTTACAAATCGAAAAACTTTCGTTTTAAATATTCAATTATATAATAGAATATTCAATTATATTGATATATAAATAAAGGCCCAAAAATATATATATTATATCAAAAGGTGAAATAGAATATTTGAGAAGCATTTTGGGGACCTTTTAAACGAGCGTAACAATTCTATCTGAAACCAAGTGACAAGGACAATTTGTTACACAATTATCAGTCATTTGATACCATTTTACAAAAAAATGGTCTCAAATGACTTTTATTTCGCACCTGTGTTCGATCGTTGTAAGTGACAATGTTTAAACCTAAATTACACCTGAAATTCACCTTTATTGATATTTAATTACGTATTTAAGGTACTCTGTCAATGATAAATATTTGCATTGTAAATATACATTAATAATAGATCAATGTATTTTATAGGTTCGTAGGGGGTGAACAATTAGAATGTTGGGGGAGGGGATGTGGGAGGCAGAGGGGAGAGGGGAGGGAGAGGAGGATGGAATTTATGTAAATAAATACAAATTTGGACCTTATTAATCCTAGCGCCTCTTTTACGATTTGAAATGAGACTTTCAAAATATTTTTGACATAAATGTTTTTAATTAGA
>JABUQX010011435.1:72500-100084 GCA_015478945.1 Trachelipus rathkii | reverse complement strand
CGAAGGCTTGACACATCTGTTCCATCTGATGATGCAGCTTAGTCCATCCAACTAACTATATATTTCTTGTTATTGCTCACTCCCCATTGTAATATGTTACTAGATAGGAACTCTGTAAGCTCGTCTTTGTTTTTATTAGGGACAAGTAAATTTTTTCATTGAAGTTTTGCTAACTATCATTTCAGATGTTATTTTGTAACGGATTGGATTACTGTCCAGTTGCCGAATACGTCTCATTTCATTTTTTAATGAATCGTCCTTATACGTGTCAAACACAAAATGTACTGAATTCTATGCGTTGAATTTGTCACCAATCCACTTGCTTAAGTGCATCGCTAGATCATGACACGTTTTTACTGTGTTAGGCTTATTGTAATTGTGCAATAGAGTCATTCCATCAATTATAGCCGCGATTTTATCCTACCCTTGTGAGTCTTCTTCTGGATGTGATAGTGGTGAACTGCTATCAATCTGTACTTCATTTGATGGTAATGACTAAAAAATCGCTGGGAGTTTGGATTTTTTGGAACAGTGATGTATTTTTCCATCACTAGCAAACAATGATTTAGGGAGGGGTGAAAATTCGTAGTTGCTTATTAAACTTTATGTAAATATCATCTCTGCTTCGAGATGCCATCAATAGACTAGACATAAATGAGAGACCTGTTTTCATAGATACAATTTTGTCTTTAAGGACAACTTTAACATTTTTTGCTGACTTTTTACAAGTTTTTGTGGAATATTTCTTCATTGGAGACCAAAATTGTGTTTTGTTGCTATTTACACGCTCTTTCATAAAAGATTCCTCCAACCTTTTACCCACTTCTTCTATGTTACTTACAAAATCTTGCACGTCCTCCGGGAACACCCATTGAGTAAGAATGTGGGTTAGTTGTTGGTTTTTGCAATGAAAAGAGTTAATAGAATTTACAAATGCATCTTTGAGTTTCAAGATATTGCGATCTTGTCGTTTTTGGGCAGTATCTAGAAGCCCATGGTGTTTTGTCTGTCCAACATTTTTCATGCCAAGCAACATTTCCCCCTCATTTGAAATTCTGTTCAGCTCGGGATTTAAACGATTTCTGGCATTATCATTTTGTGTAATCCCTACCAGTCCTTCATGCACTTTTAATTTTTGGTTTTGGTGTTCTAAGGCTTCATCTACACCTAGGGCACAGGAGGGTACAACATTACGATTGATAACCCATTTTACCTTTATGAAGTTTTTCCAGATATCTGGATCTGTTGATTGTAATACATCCATCTCAGCAAGATACAGTGGAATCATTCGTGCACAATTTAGTCTATTAAGAGCAAGAAATTATTTCAGGAAAGTCATGAAGGAAGCCAGGCTGAGATTTCCAAATCAGATGTGTCTAGAAACTGATTAAAAGCACAACCTAGACTGTACCATATCCATATATGAGACACCATCCTGAAGACTGGTTCCACTGATTTTCTTTAGACTTATTATGGCTTTAGAAAAGCTCTCTATGGCGTGAGATTTCCACATCAGAATGCTACCTTGCAATAATATACATCTTATAATAACTACATCGAAAGCACAACATATAGGACGGTACCACGTATCCACTATATGAACAACACCGATCCTGAGACTGAGGTCTCCACCTGATTTCTTAGAACTCCAAATCTTTTAATCTCTCACACGTCAGATCTCATAATGTGTCGATCTATACTACCTTGCAGAACATCGTTCGAATATATATATACTCATGTTCTTTAAATATTGGCATGGACTTATATTGGTTTCATTGTTAGATTATAAACTCACTGCCAGTTCATCCAGTTAGAGGTTGCTCACACACCACGCGCGCGACATTCCCTATCCCCGTGTCATCAGCCTCTCAATATACCTTCTCTCTTGGTCAACGTACGAAAAGTGATATATATTATAGTGGAGTAATCGCTCTTCAGCTCTGTGTATATCTACTCAAAGCTAAGATCCCTAATAATATATATATACACCGTCGTGTCAATTATACGTTAAATTTGCTCACTATCTTATATATCTTCACACGCACACTCAGCTATGAATACCACACTCAACGAGCTTGTGGCAATTCTCTATGCTTCACACATTCCTGGCTCACACACACTTGCACCACGAACTCTCACTTAGAGTCATCCTTCATACATTACTATATAATCTCCGAACGCTATTCTCCTCTCAGGTCTCCTCGTAACCTATTACCCTCCTTGCGAATACTCTAATAGCCATCAAATAATAAATAACTCTCCTATTTATACACACGCCCTGCCTTCCACACCTGATCTTCTATATTATTCTCTCTAGTTGCTCAGACCTTGAGTCGACAACGACTTTGTTGTTGTTTATTCATGGAATTCGCTTAGTTTCTTCAATTTGGCCTCATATCTGTTAACTGAACAGAACTATTAGGTTGGAGGCTCTGGAATTACTGGCAAGGAAACATCTCTGGAAACACATTTGACATCTCCTAAATAGCTGTTATACCCAATACTTTCTGGGAGAGGAAGATATATATATATAGTATATCATTATGATTCAATATGGATCTTCGTAATAGGAACCAAACACTGTCAAAGCATATTGCTATGTGAAGTAATTCACCATATTGTTGGACAATGTTGGAAACGACAGGTTCCGGACAACATGTATTCCAGTTCGTAGGTTTTGTAAAAGAAAGGATTTTTGGCAAGCATCTTCAAAGAAATTGTGAGTAATGGCAAATTTGAATGAGGCCAATATTTATTGGAGGCATGTCAATCAAAACTCTTTTACATCTTGGTAAATAGTTGCAGCTGTCCTAAGAAATGTCCTTCTTCCGTCAATGGTGTCTTCACGAAAGTCAATATTGTTCATAGCACAATGTATAAAACTGTCAGAAATCAAATCTGGTGGTATGTATACGCCACCATTGCTAATAATCCTATTAGCCACACTTCTTGCAATATCTATTTCAATTCTCAGAGCTCTTGAGTAATCAATACTGCGCCCAACGTTATATATGACTTTGATCAAAGACTGACTTCGTGTTGTATTATGAAAGGTTAAGCCACAAGCCACCTGAAGAGGTAGGTCTCGATTGTGATGGAAACTTAAAGAATGTTTTGTTTTTGACTTGTCTTCGAGAAAGACAGTTTGACATGAGCATCTGTGACATATTGCTTGCTTGTCACTGTACATCTTCGTTCTTTGTTATTTGATTTTCATTAATGGTATTTTTTTTCCTGCGATACACCATATAAAGAACATTTCAATTTCTTGTGAAACAATTTCTGCGAGACTTTCTAGAATAACACCATCAAATTTCCATGATTTTGCTTTAAAAATGTGTTTTCTTATAATGCTTGCAGATTCAAGCAATACGTTCAATTCTCCCATCATTTCATCGCCACCACTTTCAGCTTCAGCAATAAGTTTGTCTCCAGTACATTTCATTGAAACTCTTTGCGCCTGGTTTGCCTGGCTTGGGCGAGAGAATCCAATGTCTTTGCCTGATAATTCTCTTTCAATGAAAACTTTAAGTTGTTTGCATGTCATGCCATTATATTGTACATTGTTTGAAGAACAAATATTTAAATACGTTTCTTCCAGGACATCCATACCAAATATTTTTCCTGAAGTCAGTTCCTGTTCCAATATATTTATAAACTCTGTACATGCTGCCATTGAAGCAACATCCCTATTCTGTTGATTTGTGTCCGTATTCTTTTGTCGGAGGACGTTACTGACATATTTTGCCCAACATTTAGTGTGGTACATCACGTCAATTGCATGATTGTCATTTGGGTTTACAGCTTCGCTAAGCCGTACTCGTAAAATGTCATCATTATTTAGTTAAACAGCATGGCGCAAGTTTTTACCAGCAGTATTAGTCGACACTTTTTTTAATTTAACTCTTCTAGAACCTGGATTGTCACAAAAAAAAACATTGTTCTTTTATATAGTTTCTTGTTTGAGATCTTGTTAATTTGATAAAACAACTTTCAAATGTTGAATCACATGCTTCTTCCAATGGCTCATTTAATCTTCCCTCATGTTTCTTTTTTAATTGTTCAATATGCTTTTTTTATACTTTTTATGGGTTATACGTTGATAACAGTCATAACACGACCCATGCCATACAATATTTTGTTGTTGTTTTTCATAGAAACAACACTAAAATCATCAAACTGGTTTACAATATTTTCGCATTGTTCATCACCATAACATTGTCTTTCAGCTATGCTATCCACAAGTTTCTTGTAAGTATCACTAGATGGATAAGACACTAGTTTTTCAGACGCTGACGAGGTACACACTGAAGACAACTAGGGAAATTTCGATTGGTCATTCTTCGCCAAACTATACTGAGAGGAAGAATCCATTGTTAACTTTTTTCTGGTTACTTCTCCAAGTTATCAGTAACATATAAGAGCTTAATATTGAATGTATACAAATTTTAAAGGCGTAAATTGCATGTACAAAGTTTTAAAAAAATGAAATTGGTGAGTAATATTGGGGATTTCAAGCATCTGAGTAAATTCTTTATTTAAAAGCCGAATTTCTATGTTAAAGGTCAGCCGCACACAAAAATACCTTAAAACATTTTTTGTGTGAGAATTTTAATATGAATGTTTGCCTTAGCGCAAACTACATCTATCGTAAATATTGTTTTTTTACGATGATAAACATAAAAAACCAGTATCATGTACGCCAGAGCTCGGCCATTTTTGTTTTTTTGAGTATAAGATTAATCTGCCACTAGTGGTTTACTGTCCACCACCCAAATACTGATTCTCCATGACCTATCGAAGTGAATGATACCACTCCAATGATTGTATCATCAAAAATCCCAAGGATGTACACTTGCAAGCGTTGTAATTCGAATTTCCAACTTTTGCACTAATGGCACCCATGATAATTTTGAAGTGACGATTTTCCTGTGTGTGTTCGTTGGTAAGTATGCTGTAGAAGTGTTCCAACTATTCTTCTGTTATTTGAGGTTGGTGCTTTAGATTAAATTATTTTGAGCTCTTTCGCATCCGGTGATCAGGGGTTTTGCGCAAGTATATAATTTGTATAGAGGAGCATGGGCTCATTGCAATAATTTGATAAATTTTGTTGCTTTGATCATAATGACTGCCAAAGTGTTGGAAGGCCCTTTGTGACTTTTAAAATAAGAAGAGAGCGATATGTATAGATTACAGCTAGCAAGCAAGAGGCACAGACGTTCAGCATACAAGAAAGAATGAAGATATGAATTGTGGTTTTAACAATGTACCGCGATGAAGGGAGAAGTTATACACTTAATGTAAATAGACTAAATTGTGAAGTTTTATGGTTCTACTGAGTCTGATAGGGAGGAAAGAAGTAAATGGTATATATACAGAGGTCAAAAACTGATGCGGGATTTATCACGATGAGAAAACCTAATAGGATAAGATATATAGTTTTTTTTTATGTTTTTGAAGAGATATTTGAAATAATAGTTTGCTTCCAGCGGTTATGTTAAAATGCAGTGTATTTTTCACCATATGTTGCATAGAGACGTAGTTCACTTAGGTTAGAGCGCTTGTTCCACTGAAAAAGAATAGGTATTACCATTAGTTATATGTCGGCACGTTCTCATTATCTGTGGGAAAGGCAATTAAAGAAATGCAAAATGGTCATTTTTGCCTTTTCTCCTAGATGTTTTTTCCAAGCTTAAATGCAATCAGTCTCTAGCCCTGGATACATCGCTGATTGTCTACGACGTCTGTGAAAGGAGGGTTGCAGGACGTCTATAGGGAGTAAAAACATGGCTAGGGTGCAGGATTACGAAGAAAGATTAAACATGAGACAGAAAGAACCAAGTGTATTTATTGTGCACACGTCAGTATGGTAGAGGAGAGAGATTGTATACACCATGCGTATTTCTATAAGATCTGTCGTAAAGTCTAAAGTTCTGCCCTATGCGTTGTGTTAGTCTGCTAAAAGACTGCTGTTCATTAGCTTTACATAATGTTGCAGAGATATTTAGACTTTAAGGCAGATTATAGTGATACTCTCTATAAAAGAAATTCTAAAATTGTAGAAACTATCAATTCTCAATACTCTAAACTCTCTTCTAGATGTTACGATGGTATGAACATTTATCTTCTGAAAAGAGAATGTAGATCATACTGAGTATATATCATTTAGGATATCACAACTAGATTACTCTGTTTCGTTATTTTTACGAGTACGGAGATGTCATTTTCTCGGCGGTAGTACTTATTGCGGCGTGGTTTCTTACTGGCTCCAAAGTTAATATCACATTACCTACAAGTTGTTTTTGTGTGAATACATTAACTCGCTAATATTGATATATATGTATTTCTTACTTGTGGCTGGCCCCACTTAGAACTTATTGATTTTTACGGAGTTGGAGCTCAAGGTTGCGTGTTTCAATTGAATGGGATATTTTTAAAGTAGGGAAGATAAGAATGAAAACGGAGAAAGCCAGGCGACTGACAATACCTTCACAAGTCAGAGTTGTCAGAACAACGGGTGTTATTTCGCGAGCCACACATCGAGTTTGGTTTGCAACAGCGGATACATGGTCTTGCTTTCCGGGCGAGTTCTTGGAACCCGAGTTCGCTATATTTTGGTGAGTTCATATCCATTGTACGTCTGGATGTAACGTTTTAAGGAATTTTTATGTAACAGTGGCAATTTGTCCTTTCGGAAAATAATAGAATTCGGACTATCGAATAAGGGGCGTTATGAATTTAGTTTAGAAAGTAGCAAGGGGAGTAGACGTTATAAATCTTCTCGTATTGTAAGAGATACTATACTATTCTGGTCATAGTAGTGTCTCCTCAAGAGTGATTTATCATAATATATATAATATATGAAAAATAGGATTTATATGAGTTATCTATGTATATTATATTTATAATAACTATAGAGTGAATTTCTTTAAATTATGTAATTATATTACCTAATTCTTTCTAGTTCGCTTATCAATTCAATTACTTTCCCCTCTCATAATCTTAGGTAAACGCTTTTGGTTCAGCCTTCCCCGGTTTACACCTTAATTTCGACTTGTTTTTACACTTTTTTTTAGAGTGGAATCCCGCTGTAGTAACACTATTCTTTTTAGTCTCCCCGCCTGTTTTTATTGGAAGTGTGATTTGTGAATGACATTGCCAAAAGATTATGACGTTGAATGGCTCTTCGAGAGCGTGCGGTGGGGTGCGTAGACCTTACCTAAAGTAACATTGCGATATAATATGAATCGTCCAATTATGATCTGCAACGTTACCTAATCCTCACCATACTCGCTTTAAGCGGTTCCTCAGATAAGTTTTATGCGTGCAAAATCTTTACACTTGTATCCTTGTACACATTTTTCGTTTATTCTTTATATAGATAACGTAATTAACTTTTCTGATCATTGATCTTTAATGTGAAATTTATATTTTTTAAAAATAGATCATTATCTTCGAATCTCATACTCCTAAGAACCCTCTAACTTTTCCTAATCTCTTTTCGTACAGGTTCTCCCGTCTTCTAGTCCGACAATATTAACATCACTCAATGCGCTCAAACATATAAACTAAAAATAATTACTATTGGAAATACCTCAACTATCACATACTATATGTATAACGCTTCCAAATGAGAAACTTTTTGTAAAATATTAGTTTTAAAGACTGTCAGATTTTCTATCTCTTATTCAATACGGAATACGGCATATATACTTGAAGGACTTCATCCGCTACCTTGTATTAATGTATTATATAATTACGTACTTCATCTATACTGGGTGAGCTAGGTTATTCACTCCTCAGGCTTTGATAAGGTGTCGAGTCAAGGACTCAAATAGTAAACTTATCAACATTAGTACCTTTTTATATTAGTTCATTGATCCTCTCTCCTTTGGTAGCTAGATAGTGAGCTCGTTGTACAATAAACTTTTATAGTAGTCGTATGCCTTATTACTTTTTCATTAAGTACATTAGACATGCGGTGTAGGTCCTCGGGAATTTCACTCGGTGTTCATGCCACACCTTTAAGGACGCCTCGATATGCCCAAGTCTACTGTGGCGTGCCATGGTTTGCTTGTTCGTATCAGCAACTCACAGTGCTAGTCTGTCTGCCGGTGATCCTACGTCTTCGTTTGCACCCTGATTCTGTGATTCCTTCTTCATCTTCTCTGGGTTTTCTACCTCAATTTATCCCCTCCATGCCTTTAAAGCCGCGTCCCCTGTAGTGTTCCCCGGCAATTTACATTATAAGTATATTTTATTTAGATATTTCACAAGAATCGCCTGCCTTATATGAATATTGCGATTGTGTAGAAGCATCCGGTTGTATAAACGAACCTCTAAAAATAAATATAAATAAATGAATAAATAGAATGTAATTTTATATACTTATTTCATAAATTCCCAACCCACACCACAATTTTGATCCGCTACTATTTATTTACAGCTATATATATACAGTATACAACGTAAATTGTCACCTTTAAATATACTATTATGTAAAATAGAAATAATAGTAAAAAAAATATAATCATGATTATATATGTTATAATCGCCGTTGATACTTCTTTAACTTTACACTTTTTATGTATTTACTAATTTATATATTAATAATTTTATATTATTAGAAACTTAAATTAATATTATATAAATATGTATATAGTAAATGTATAAATAATATAGTAAGTCAAACTAATAACTAATATTAGAACTAATTATATTATTGTTCACACAAACAAAGAGAATTTTATATAACGAAATCTCAAATATAATTTGTATAAATAAAATATTACGATTTTTTTCTATTATATTATTTCATTCAGTATATATATATAATAAGTATTACTGTTAGTGCTAATGAACACTTAGCAGCAACTAGTATAGTGATAGTAATTCGCCTCATAGATATAATTATGTATTATATTATATATATATATCATAATTTATTATATTTAATTATTAATATAATATATATATTATTATTTTATATCATTATTATATTTATTATATTATATTACTTATCATATATATTATATATATTTAATATAATATATATTAATAATATATAATATTTATTATTTAATATATATATATATGATATATATTTATATATATTAATATATTAATATTATATTATTTATTAATATTTAATATTATTATATTTAATATATTAAAAATGTAATTACGAGTAGTAAAATATTTATTATTATATATATATATATTAATATTATATATATTATATATCTAATTATATATTATAATATATATATATGGCATTATTTATAAGATGTATTGTTGGATGATAAAAACGAAAATTTCAATTATAAAAAAAGTTAGTATCGATATATTTCAATTGTTATTTTAGAGGTTAAAATGACATTAGTATAATACTGTAGATTATCCAAATGTATAATTTAATAGTAATAATATCAATATAAAGCGACAAGTGTTTTAAAACCATTAGAAAATAATTTTTTACGATACATTATTTTATTGATTTTGTTATATAGCTTATTTAATCATAATCATGTATTCCTATATCTTTTAATTTAAATATATAATATATTATATTAATTTTATATAATGAGTATCTGATTAAAGCCAATTAATAATATTGACTTATTAAGTGCTATTATATTATTTCATGTATTATATATAAATTTTTTGTATATATATTATATATATATATATGATAATTAATATACGTAACAGTTAATGTAATAATGAAATTTAACACCTATTATACCAATAATTAAATAGTATAATTATATATTTTAGATATTTTATAATATTTTAGACTATTTTATTAATTATTTTATATATCTATAATGATTAGTCATTTCTAAATGTTAGATTATATTTATATTTTAGATACTATTACTACCATAGAGTGAAGTATATATCAGTCCGGCTTTTGAGGTAGGCCAGAGTAGAAACGCTCTTGCTTAGATGAACCTTAAATAATAAGGAAGAGCTCCCCTCTCAGGCGCCCCCCCACTCTTAATATCATCCCCCCGTACTTACCCTCCCAGTAATAGCGGTGGGTAGTACTCTACTACTGTCTTCAGCAAGCTCTGTCGATGATACTCAGTATAATTAGGGTATTATGAAAGAGTAATATATTTTTTAAAAAAATATATAGTAGATGTTTACAACTAAACCCATTAAATTTTTAATATATAAATAATTTCTTATATTCTGAGCATATAACATATGTTCAGACGAATAATAAACAGAACAATTCTAATTTCAATAGATTTCCCTTTTATAATTATGCACATCCTGAAGCGGAACTTTTAAATTCTCCGGTTCCCATAAGATATACCGTTATTACGCACCTCAAAAATGTGCAAAAACCCTGATCATCTTGTCTTCCGCCACTTCTATCGTTAAGCTAACCACATCCCACTCCCCAACTCCCCCCCACTCCACCAATTCTTTTTTTATTTTTATACTTCCCAATATAAATATTATAATAATTAATAATTTATAATTATTAATATTAATAATTATAATAATATAATTAAAAGATATATATTAATAAAATAATATAAAATAATTAGAAAGTATTAATATAATTTAAATAAATTATAAATATAGCTATTAAATTTTAAATTAATAATATATTCGCAATATAAGAAATATTGCTATTAGTATTAATTATTTAATATGCATTGCTTCGAATACTTTACTATGGTTGAGTGGAAAGATGAAGGGATTGTTCAAATGTTCTATGAGAAAAATATAATGGTTGTATCGATATGAACTCACGAAGGATTCTGACTCGTACAAAGAGAAAAAACACTGAGGCGAAGAAAAAAAGTCCCATCTTTGTAAGTGAATAATAAGTATTTATAATTAGAGTTATTGCCGTTAAGAAATTATTTGTTTTATTGTTCTCGAATAGATAACAGTGACTATTTCTATTTATGCTCAATAAGAGGATTAAAGTGAAAAGGCCCCAAACAGTAATGGTATCCGATTCAAGTAAAGATCGTGTTTAAGACTGTATATTATAGGATTATGACTTTTGTTTATATTACTGGATCAACTCCTGTTCTGGCATTTCAGAAATTATATTTATCATCCCCCGTATATTATTACAGCGGACGGCTTATATCAACGTATCTTCAACAGCTGTGACATAGGAATGAAGTTGTCCCCATCTCCTCTCTAATGAGAACTGTGTTAGTTATGTCCTAAAATCACACGTTAATTCAATTGTAATGCTTAAATGACTACTAACATTGCGTCTAGCTACTATGTCGCGTTTGTTTCTGGAATTCTCGTTAAAGGCATTATTTAAAGGATTCAATAGGAATTTATAGTTAACTAATGATTCCACAGAAAACATTAAATTTTAAATTTGTATTAAAATGACGATAATTGTGAATAAAAGTTTTTCTGTGATGGCGAAATTATTTGAGTAAAATATTTCCGGTCTTGATATAAATTTTGAATGAATGAAAATACAATAGATTGTAATCACTATAGATAAAGATTGTATTATAAAAGTATTATTTTCATAATATAATTTGTAATTATATTGATTGATTATCTTTGGGGTATTATACCCCTAAAATGTGAGTCATGCAGTGTTTAAATGATGAATATATAAATATGAATATGTATATAGATATTATTACATATAATGATTAATAGTGAGATACAATTTAAGATATATAATATGTACAGATAATGCACGGTACATGCGATATAGTGTGTTATTTGGTAACATGTTCATATTTCCAAAAAGGTATTTGGTTGGCATGGATTACGAGTAGCATCATGGAGACTAATGCTTCGGGTGGCCCAAAAAAGAACGTCCCTTTGAGTTGAGCGTGATACGATACTCAGTAACCGATAGGGTACTTTGTTGCGTATGAAAGGTTTGAGTTGCGATACCTTGCGTATCTTACGGTATCACATGTAATTTCGTAATACTCTATGGTTACAATCACGATACGGATTCGTATGTATCATTTTCATATATGTTGGAAGAAAAAAAACAATACTGATAAATGGGAATTTCAATAAATAGTTATAATAGTTATAACACTAGGTGATTTAATTTAAAATCAATGTCAAACTGTGCGTTTGAATTTGTGGAATTGCTCTTTTTGCGAAGGATAGGGTATGTAATTTAGAATATATATATATATATATATATAATATATATATATTTATATATATATATATATATATATATTATATATTATATATATATATTATATATACTATAGTAGATTATATATATAATAGTATGAATATATATATATATATATATATATAATATATTTATAGGTATAATTATGACAACAAGATAATAATTTGCGTATTGCGCCGTAATTGATGTTTCGTAAGGCAATTTATTATATTAAATTCTTATCCTCCTGGTGAAGTAAAATTAGAAGGTTGTCTTAATTATAAATTCGGGAGGTCTTTTTACCGCATGATGGAGATTGTATTTTTTTTAGCTACCAAATAATCGGATTTAAGAATATGGTTGATCCCGCCTAGTGCACAAGATGTGAATTAATATCTTCAATGAAAATGCCAACTCTCCGATTTTTACTAGTAGTAAACCGTGTTAGTTTGATGGCTGAGAGGTTATTAAAATTGCCCATTCGGTATAAAGTAATGAGTGCATTGAATTAATAAAATAATAAATAAGTTTATGCCTTACGATTATCACGATATAGAGGCAACAGCCGTTTGCAAAACTTTGTTTCATATACAGTCAATCCCTAAAGAACCCTGCTACATTACGTTTTCACCGTGGGCCCAAAGTCTCTCGCGATTTTGCGAGACAGATAATGTTTATACTTTCTATAACCTTAAAAAACATTAAAATAGTAGGGTCAATAGGACGTTAGTAAAATAAGAGAAACCTGAATATTAAGGGTTGTCTAAAGTTGTCTATAGCATTCTGACTCTTTAATCAATCAATTATGTTAGTTTAGATATAATTCTGATTATTGTTATATGGGAAATATTGTATCGGTAGGAAGTTTGATAATCTCAAATGTCCAGAAAATGAGCGAGGTAAAATTTCTGCGAGGTTAGACAGATTACTTTCATCCTCATTTATTAAAAAAAAAAAATTTTTGACATCCAGCCTCACCCACTTTTAACTGCTGTAAACTTACTATGCCATTGAATAAGAGTATTATTAGCTGCAGTACATGAAACTGCAGTTTAAGATAATTAACCTTAGGCATAATCAGTATTATTTGAAATTTTTTGAAAGGAATTTGCGCTTAAGTCTTGGCTAAAATTTTTGGATGCAAAAAACCCGTTTTAACCTTCTGGACCCTTCCCCTCGTCCAGCACAAAAAATAACATTTTTGCTGTGATATGCGTACCTTCGTAGTCTTTTATAAATGTGCTATCAAGTTACCAAACTATAAATTTTATAATTTCGATAATAATATAATATATATTAATAAGTGAGAAGTCAAATCATCTTTATGAAATGTATCGAGACGCTTCACACCTCATGCTACTTTGCAAAAGTAATTAGTTTGGACATTGAATCCTATACCCTCTTTAATGAAGAGCATTTCCATTATAAGTATAAGAAAGCGCCAACAATATGATAGTTTGGAGATTGTGCTTTAAGCTGGATCATTGCCAGTGTGAAATATCATCCATTTGAGCAGAGTACGATGGTTATTTATCCAAGCTATAATCATGAGCTACCGTACTCTTATAGATGAGTGGGAATTAACTATAAATACAATTGATAAAGTAACGAGGATACAAGCTCATGTCAAGGAACGCAAACTATAGGCGAATTTAATAATTATTATTAAATAATATTTTAATAACTAAGTCCTAACTAAAAAAAAAACATATCTTGATATTTTTATTTAATGGTAAATTCTTGTAATATTGTTGACTCAAGCCGTTATTACTATAAGCTACAACTATCTCCAAAATATGTAATACCGTATATCCGTAATAAATCCAAATTCCCTATCAGTGTGACACTTTCAAGATATTCCACACGTCCTGCAAAGTATTTAAGTTAAAGGTTTAAAAGCGGTCACTGATCTGTCGCTTATTATATCAACCTTCTAAGCCAGAATGCTGACACGGATATGTTGAGGGCGTTTATTGTAGTAATGCAGATTCGTGGAATATGAGCATTTTTGCAACAAAGTCAGAAGTTTCAAGATTGAACTCCCACACTTAGACAGCATACGGATGTACCAGGGGTGTTACGATTACGAGCGTAAATTAAGTCTCATACAGAGAATCCTTTTATGGAAACCGCTAGATCCAACGTATAATTGTTGAGAATTCTATAATCAAAGATAATTAATTTAGTAATAACTAATCAAGATGTTTTTAATCAAAGAATAAGGATTGCGACCTCATTAAACTCCACCTACATTTAATCTCGTACCTATACCCAAGTTCAACCTTTAAAGATATATCTACGTCGCTAACTTACAACATCTCAGTTGCCTATACTTGACACATAGGTAAAGTATTGATCGATATGAAAATATGTGTTATTCATATATTGATATATTCATATAACCCCCCCCCCCCTCCACCCCCCTTCGCGACTTAATATTTCTCATAACCCTCAAACCACGAAAGCCTCCTCTTAACTACCGCCAAGTAGCGAGGATACACTAGGTTTTAGACCGGATGCATTTCACTAATTAAAACAATTCATGGCTTACTTACAACAGTTGTGATCTTATTAAATCAGTGTAACAAAGCACAGTAAATGCGTTGACTGACCAACGAAAGATACGGGTGTGAAGCATCTACGCGGAAGCGATCCCGAGGTAAGACGACATGCATTAGAAGGGTGTGTAAAGTTCGTATAGTGCTGCCAAAAAATCGAAGACAAAAAAATAAATGTCCTCTTAAGCAGTCTTTGAACAAAATAAGAGCTTGAGGAAAAACAGAAACAACGATAACCCAGTGACCAATACTCACATGAATATATAGTTTTGTTGTGAGGATACCGTGAATATAAAAAGAGATTCTAGTGCCAGGTGTTATGACATAATTAATTTAATTGAGCATTGAATTTAATGTAGGTGGAATTTAATCTCAGTAGTATGTACGGTCCCTGGGACCGAGTAAAAAACGACACAGATGCATATCCAACCTCCACCAGAAACGCCCGACCCCATTGAACAAGCATGAGGGTACGTGATTATGCCCACAGACCATTACAAAATGTTGTGTAGTGTAGGGATCAACCCTCTAGATAATATACTCCTTGATGCGGACGGATATTGATATAGTATGTTAGTCGTCCAGAGAAACCCTAGATTATGCGAATGAAGATCAAGATTCTGGCTCTAGAGAGCGTACGAAAAGACAGAATCCTACTTGTAGACCTTCCTCGTGACGTACCATTACAGACACGGTTCAAATTTGGTAGGCGACTACCAGCATGCCCAGAAAAGAGCAAAGATGATAGGCCCAAGAGCACACAAGTGCAGGCAAACAACAAGGCTGTGCAACTTAGCTTATTATACAAGCAGTTATGCGAAATAAATTGCGTAACACACCCCAAGAGGGCTCAGTTTAAAGAAAAAGTGAGAGATGATTTTCAATGATTGAAGGACAAGCCATGTTGAGGCTCTGGCCTACCTTCACAAACGTGGCCTGACGTCCGTCAGATTGGTGCCGATCCGGACAGAAGTGCGAGCGACAGCGACACACGCTAACAAGTGACTACAACGAAGTCGTCTGTCATTACTACACCCTCAAAAATTGATGGCTTCCAGAGATAGAATTAACCTGTGGGGCGCTAAACATCGCTTGAAAGGATAAACTGTCGTTAGTGCTGACTGCTTTTGGAAAAAAATGATCGATGGTTTTTGTCACACGATGAAACAAGGAGCTGCCTTTTTTTGTCCACACAAGATTGCGATGAATAGCCATCAGTTTAGTATCCTCTTACGTCGATATCACTCACTCTTGTCTACGGACTTAGTGAATCGGTCTGTGAGCGAACATGTGAAGAGATCCATAGAACTTACACCCCAGTGCATTCATATTAATGGTTCGAGCTTGAACTGATAATCGTATCATTTCTGTTTTGTGCTTTTTGAGAGATACTGGTTAGAGATTTGCAGCGACAAGAGAAAAACAATTCTTCCATGTTCAGAACTTTATCTTCAAAAATTGAGCGTAGTTTTAATTACCTTAGTTCTTGATAATATATTAATCTAGTTTGAAAGCTGACGTCCCACCGCCATTTTGTGCTTTCTACTTCCGCCTGTGACAACACCTCCGACAGCTCTCCAAGTAGGACTGTGCCTTATACGTGCGCTGTTCATTAATCTCTTATCAACAAGGGCCCTGACTGCAACGTATGATGTATTATTCCATGTTTAACTCGCTTTTATGTGACCCATTATTGGCGTCTTAAATAAGCTAATATTGCTTCAAAATATTCCTAAGTCTACCCTCTAACATAAAATTTTCACCAAACTAAAGAGATTACCTCTTAATTAGTGCAGGATTTTATTTTATAATTTACTTAAAAATACCCCGACGCTAACTGCATAATAGTTGAAAAACTACATTGACTTACTTAGTGCCTGAGTCCCTGTAGCGTGGATAAATACTGTAGCATACGGATGTGGTAACATGAGTTTCCTAATCTAATTCTGTTCAATACGCTACATCAAGCATCAACCAAAGCAACTATTATACTTCGCTTTTAGACCTGTATGTCGCTTTAATTTTAGCCGTATGTTTGTCCTATATAGTTAAATAAATGTATATAGGCTACCTAATATAAAGTCACACTTGTATCTTTAGCTGGGGGTGATATGAATGGGAGTTAATCGGCTCGCTTAAATTCTTTCACGGTTAGTTGCTCCTAAATATATTTCCCCCACTCGTACATTTTGCTGTGTCAGCATTTTCCTAGTCGTACTACTTCTTTTTGATACTCGAACTCTGTTTTTTGTCAGCCATGTAACACCTTCTCCTATAGTACCATTATTTTTTCACCTTGTTCTTCTTATCAAATCCAGTAATTGTTTTTTCATTCCTTTTTTCACTTTTTTTCGCGTATTGTTTTGATACTATATGAACATAGGCCAGCCCGCAAATTCCGGCTTTTATTACTTAGAGAAGCCCTTGGAAATATATACGTATATATATAATAATATGAGGTGTGATAAATATGCAATTTTGAATCTGTTAAAGCTGACGTGTGCTCTATGGAATGTAATTTCTTCCTAACTAATTCCCAAATATCTATATTTTACCCTATAACAAATCACCTTACTAGCAACTTTTATATATTATATGACTGGAATCCACATCGTTATTATGCATTTAATTGAGATATTATTAATCTCGACAACTAGGTTCATTACCATTACTATAATAGCATGCAGCAATTATCCTAGATATCAACTACAGTAATTGACCTCCTTCTTTACTCCATTAGAAGTTATTATTCTAAATTAAATTATTACTATTACCCTAATTGTATCTTTAATAAATATTAACTTATCTGATTTGAGTTTAGCATCAATTATATAGCCTGGAAGTACCTACACGACTGACACACATTATACTAACTACATTACAAGTATACTATAATAATATATATAATATATATATTATGAATTAATATAGTTAAGTAGTAAAATATATATATATCATTAATATAAAAAATTATGTATAGTAGTAAGAGACTCTATAAGGTAGTATATTATATACAGTTAAGTTAAATGAATATATCATAGTATCATTTAATATCTATTATCTTAATACTAATATATAATTAATTACTACTATATATATTAATATATAATATTAATTATATATATATATTTTATTTATATAATATATTTATATTATATATATAATATATTATTATACTTAATATACCAACTATAATATATATACATATTCCTATATATAAATATAGTATACTAATATAACGAGCTATATACAAACTAATATCTAAAAAAATAAGCAATTATATTAGGTATATTATATTATTATACCTATCATTTATATATATATCACCTTAATATATATATTTATATATATATGTTATATATATATATATTAATATTAATATATTAAATATATTATTCATATATATATATTATATGAGACTTTGGCTTGTCCAAGATAAAGGCGGTCTAATTATTTTTTAATTATTTAAATAAAAAAATAAATGAAATAGATATAAATAAAAATAATTTTAAAATATAAAATATTGCTTATATATGATACAAGTCATAATTATTATAATATAGCTATAATTATTATATTAATATAGTACAATCTTATAGTTATATGCTAGAGGATGACAATTGCACTGACACATGGTATGAGATGCCCGTCCGTCGCTGCGTAAAAGATGTCGAGCGATAAATGCCATACAAGTTCTTATCTCTCGTCAGAGGCCTTCCTTCCTCCCTCCCGTGTCCTCCCCCGACCGTGAGTGAGCATGGTACTGACCAATTATATTAAAAATACTTATTCTTCCTCTTTTGATTCATTAAGTATAGCATATAATCAAGTTACTAATATATAAGCCTAGTATTAAATTTTCTTTATTTAACTAAACATTTGAAGCATCTGCCAGTTATAGTCCATGAAGTAATAATATTTGGAAAACTCATTTTTTAAAATTTTATTTTATAATAAACTTTTACTTAAATATCTCGAGACAATTTTACAAACATCTCTTATATAAGTTTATCATGAAAATTCTGAGATGTAAATCACAGCTGTTGTACTCTATATAATTGAATTATAATTTTCAGTACTTAAATGAGTAAATCACACTTGGCGATGGATCTCTACTCTTTTTCCTATAATTAAATATTTAAAAATAATCTCAAAGTTTACCTAACAGCTAAAATATTAATCAATGTAACGATCTATTTTCATCACTCTCCTAAATCTCATCTATTTAATAAAATAAAACAATAATGAATATTTACATATATTCTTAAATATACTGAAAAAAAAAAATCATTCCTTCCCTTACATCATTACCAAAAAGAATAAGACCTATGGCCATGTACCTAGCTAACCAATTTTAAACTAGACATCTAAAAATGGTCAAGTCTAATCTGACCTTGCTTCTCTCCTCGTACTCAATAAATCTTCTCCCTCCCGTTCACCTCCTTTCTCTCGTTTTTCTCCCTCTCGTACTGCTCTCGTCCCTTCTAACATCATCATCATCCGTGCTTCGTACTCGGTACACAATCCCATAACTACTTTGAGCAGAATTGAGATGTCCCTATTTTGCACCCATTGCCCCGTCCCTTGACCTCCCTGTCTGCTCTCTCTCGTCTCTCGTCGTATCCTCTCTTCTCTCTCCATGCGATCTCTCTCTCTCGTGCGTGCTGAATCTTTTCTAAAAGCTGTTGGGCTTATACCAGGTATCGTACCAAAACTAGCTATCGCCTAGATCTCACATCTGTACCCTAGTACTATTCATTGCTCTCTTAACCGCTGCGTACTCGCCTCATCTCCTTATACTTTCTAACTCTACTCTCTCATTTTACTATGTACATATCTTACTACCTTCATCTATATTAATCTATTCATTCATTTTCACCTCGTTAAAAACATTAATCCCGCACCACTGGTCTCACTTATGAGTCTAACAGCGTTACCACTAGATATCGTACGCAGTATCTGAATACCGCTGTGTGTTACTTCGTTAACTCACTTTTATTCATGCAAAATACTCAATCAATAGAATTTCTACTTGCTCTGCGTGCTACACATTAAATACAGTGGCGTAAGCAATTGTCGATGGACTCTCTCATCTCTACTAGTCTCTCCTATCTCTCTAATCTTATCTCGTCAATTAATTCTAGTATTGACGTTCCCTCTCTCCAGATAATCTCTCTCTCCTCTGCATACGTGCTCTACGCCGAATATGCTCACTCGTTCTGTCATTGGCCTCCGTCTCTGTCATTTGCCGTTCGTCCGTCTCCTAAAGCTGTTAGAAGATGCTTATTCCGTCTCTCTTGTGCAAGTGTCTCGGTTCGTCTGTTACGGTTCTAGTCTCTCGCATTTCTCCTGCGATGTTCATATCCTCATAAACCTGCTGATTATGTGCCAATACCTAATTAATCTGATCCACTGCCTGAAACGATTCTGACGGCTTCTGCGCACTGCTCGTTCGTTTGGCTCATGTTCCTCTAATGAAGTGCTAACCATCACGCAAATGTTACACTCATCTCACGGATAAATCTGATCCAATTTAACCGATAAGCACCAGCCATATCGCTCCGCAGCTGCCTGAAGAACTATTTCCTGCGATAAGTGGTCCTTGCAGCCTGTGTCTGCAATAAACTTCTTAACTATATATTCAGTTAACTATCCAAAACCCATACATATGATTCTTCAATATAACATGTATATATTCTAAATTATGTAATATCAGTGAAAAATTTCCAATGAGCCCGATTTGAGGAAATAAGAAAGGCAATGATATTGAAGTTTTTCCCCTGCTGTGTGCGCATAATCCGAAATTATACTGTACTGATTTTGGACCCCTAGTCTATGTTATAGTAGGGAAGTGTTCGAGGTGGTAAGTGTACCAGACACGCAATGAACTTTCTTTGGTGTGTTGCGTCTTGCAGTTTAGTCCATATTGCAATTAGAGCGCATATCCTGCTCTAGGAACCTCCGAACCAGTCGTGGTAAATCTATCGAATACGTGGAAACGTTGCGGTAAGATAAAGTATCTTACTAGGCCACGGACATAACCTGATAAGTCTCAAAGGATTACTGCGTGCGAACTCGTACCTTGCGGCTGTTTAAGGTGAGCTCACGCCGGAAATCCTTTATGTATACTGATCTAATTCAGTACCACATCACTTACACGATATATTCTGACCTTCATAAGACATGTAACCTTGCCCTATAATTTGATATGTTATATACATACATGAAATACACGAGTTGGATGTTACTCTCAATTTAAGATAAGTAGTACTATTATGGAGTAAACCCTCGCCCTCTCTGGTTCTCCGTAGTACCATTAATGTAAGCTCTTAGTTCTGAAAGCCAAAATGAATGAGAAAGAAGAGAGAGAGAGCGGAGGTTTGACTTCATTTTAAAGAGCATGCAAAACATACCAACATTACCTATATACGAAATCAAGAATGCCTTATAAATATTACAAACCGCCTTATGGAGAAGAAGTAGACCAAATTACAAACATCCTATCAACAAAGGGACTCGCAGAATCTGTATGCAACATTGATCACATCTGCGATTATAAAGTTTCCATCCTAGTACTATCTCATTTGGGTCCTCAAGAGTCGTCGGATCGCGATCGGAGGGTCCTTCATCAAACATAGTTTTGACGCACCATGTGTGTATAACTATACTAGAGAAACAACACTAACTTTCATCATCTTGTTACATAATGATATAGATAGCCAATGCCACAATTACAGACTTTCCCATCACTCACGAACCCATTCAAGTGATTGTGAAAGTGCCAGTAGGGGTTCCACCACGATGTTTTCATGCGCAGTTGATGCACCAAGATCAACAAGTTCTCATGGAAATTAAGATCCTAGGTCTCGCGCAAGCAGATTCCGCGATCGATATTGCATAATACACAGATTTATCTAGACTCCACAAGTACAAATCCAAGCGACCTGATATAACGTGTCTTTTAACCTCATGACCACCTCCTATTACTCTAAATCCGTGTTCCCGCAAATGTAAGTATTCTCTTCCAAGATGATTCCCGACCGATTATCCGAACACCTCGCCTCTGGTGTTAGCAATTTAGAAAGCTGTAAGTATATTTTCTGACTCTTGTAGATCATTTCCATACCCTAAACATTTCAACTGAAACTATCGTGCGGACTCATAAGCTTTTATTATGTATTAATCCTATCACTGTCAAAGCGATGAGATATGTTTATATTGTGAGTCATTAGTTTGTTCTCTATAAATGAGTTTGTTGTTATGAACAGAGTGTTCTTCTTATCTCGTGGCTTCGAGATCATATCGCTTTTGTTTGTTAAGAACAGTATTTCAAGCCGTTCTAGTCGGTTGCTGCTTTAAGACCGGCTTAGTGGCTTTTCTTTCTCAATAAATATGCGCGGACATGCTGGACTGCTAATGAATTTCCAAAGCAGATAAATTCACATAGCAGGCATGATTAATTAATAGTAACTGGGAATGTAGTATAATAATAATCAGATAATTTGACATTAATACGCTCCTCGTGTACAATTCTCAGAATTCTCCAACTCCCTCGCCAAGTGTTTGCTCACTCCTTTGTGATTAAAGTTTGGGTGTCTTTGCCGTCTTGCATAGAAGCTATCACCTTCATCCGTCCTACCGATGTTTATCGGAGTTACCGCATGCTTCCTCCTACCCATTCTATTGCTGTAGCGAACTCGACAGGGAGAGGTTGTCTAGTTAGATCTTCACAGACAAAGAGCTCTAGTCAATACAAATTGATAGTAGTCTCGAATCTTCCCATTGATAAGAGGTTTTATCACTCACACTGATCTCTTTTCTTATACGTATTTGTTTTTTTGTAGAGTTGCTTGAATATAAAAATCAACAACTATCATATATGTGATTTTATCATCATTTTTACTGTATATTGTCATTTTTTTTTCTATCCAGGCAATTCATCCCTCCCGCTCTTCGTTACCTTATATCTTCTAACCCAATAGTGTGCGAAGTGACTGAAAGTCATTTAAATTAATATTTGCTGAGTGTACGTATGCACTGTATTGCGTCCTCCATTTATCTATTCCCTATTCATTATATAGATTAAGTTAAGCCATTGGCTGACATGCCAATGTTAAATTTATATCACTCTCAATTTTTCACCAGAATCCATATAAGGTTAAATGTATCAGGATGTTCCTAATCCGTTTCAATAAGTCATTTTTATATAAGAAATAGAATAAAACTAGCATTATAACAGCGTTGTCTCAGTCCCTGATGCTAGTTGTACTCTTCAATTTTTGAGCTAATATATTATATAAACATTAGATTGTACACGTTGCGGTGACCCGCCCTAAGGGTCCGTTATCTGTAAAAAACATCTTAAATTAACAACTCAATACGCCCTTTTGAAGCCAGTGTCGTGCTCTTTGCCGTTGAAATATAAATAGCTATCTGTTTTTTCATGAAAAAAAACTCAAGTTCACCTAATTTATGAAAAAATAAAAAACAAGTAAAATAAATGAAAATAATAATAATCCATATAATTATATAATCGTTCTAATAGCAATAACTATAAGTTGTAGTTTACGATGTTATAGATATTGTAACATATTTATATAAATTTTAAGCAAATATTAGCTCTTAATATTTTGAGGACATTTTTTGCAGTTTCCATATGAGGTTTTACCAGACAGAAAGCAATAAAATGGTTAGAATGTATTGGGAACATGACCCTTGATGATTGTACTGTAGAGGTTCAACCATCCAAATTTTATGGGTATTTTTCCATATTTAATTTATTAATTATTTATATATTCTGAATTTTTAGATATATTTAATAGATATTTATTATGAACGTTTATTATGCAATCGTTTACTTGGCCTTTATGACATAATTATTCACTTATACTCTATGTTTAAGCTTTCTTATATATATATAGTATAAGCTTAAATCAGAGTGTTGTAGTGTGATGTGAGTATCATTAATATTAATATATTTAATCAATAAATTTATACAGCCAAAAATGATGTCACGAAATATCCCCTGCTCAAAAGAAGATATTAAATGCTCAAGAAATGATAAAAAATAACAGTGGACTTTACATTTAGATAAATAATAAGGACCCAATATAATAAAGATAGCAAAGGCCGCGAGAAGATCACTTATAGTTAACTAGATCTAATAACATAACCCAGTATACATACTGAATAAACCTCAATATTAAATACTTATTGGATTGTATATATAGAAATCCTTGGTAAAGGCCATTAAGGAAACTGTTCATTTTTGTCAAATAAAAATAATATATTCAAAATTTAATATTTTTAGCAATGTTATATTATACTTAAATAATAATGAAATACTTCTAATAATAATAACTAATTATATTAGAAACTTATAATGTTACAAATATTCTTTAATTAACTACCATTAAATTTTAGATATTATTCAATTATATTATGTAAAGATTATAATAATATATATAGAGAGACAATTATTAATAATCATATTGACAATGTTATAGTTCTTTTCTTTATATTATGTAAGATTCTAGCTCTATGACTGTTTCGAATGTGATGAATACAGTTGTGAACAGAACACGTCGTTTATACCAGATAACTAAGTTTTTATATCCCCTTACCTATATCTAACTCTTCTCTCTCTCTTCTTCTCCTTCTCCATCAATCCGCGTCTCCTCATCATCCTCTCCATCATCTCATTACTCCCTCGCACTCGTCCTCCTCCTTCCAATCAACCGCTATTCTTCTCCACACTTCACTTTCATCTCATTCTCTCTCTCTCTCTGCTCGTCTTTCAATCTCCTGAACTATAAAACACTCTGTATCATTCTCAAAAGAAAGATCAAAGGATTAAAATTTAATATGATAAAGTTAATTATAATGTAATATATCAATACAACAAGCAATGCTAGAAAAAGTTCCTTTATAATATACATCATAAATATTGTGTTAACATACCTTAATAGAGAGCAAATTTAATACTATAATATTACTACAAATACCTACTATACCTATTTCAATATATATAATAAATAAAATATATATATTAGAACATGCTGAACATTCACACACTATTCTTTAATTTACTTACTTTTAAAAATAATCAAAATATATAATTTATATATTATTAATATTATATTATTATTCATTAATTATTATTATAATTTATATTATAATTCTTAATTTTGTACCCCCGATATAATTTGTAATGTAATATTTACGTAGCGTACTCAAAGTATAAGTCACTAATAATCACACTAAACATGAGCGTCAAGCTCTTACTACATTTGGTATAGGGTTGGATTGTTAACGGGTATATAGGGACATATTTTTTCCAGTATTTCATGTTTCTCTTAGCCAATACCTATTACTACATTTTAAAAAGGCAAATTAGGTAACGGTCTATATCTCATAATGTACTCGTAATAATGAGATTGACTACCGTATAGTTAAATCCCAAATTAATGAATATCTATATGGTGAAATTTAAAGTAGAAATATGTACGCGCAAAGTATTTATTTTATAATAATACTTGAGATTATTCCTTAGGATAATGTTAATTATTTTGAAATATACTTTTAATTAAGTTTGAATCATCCATTTTGGATCATATAATACTAACAATTTTTATAATGAATCTGATAATAACTTTTATAATATTTTATATATTTCATTTGAAATCATTAAGCTAATTTTATTATTATTTGTACTTATGTGCTTATACCTTGTTGAAATTAAATATTATTGTTCTTTATTCATAACTTTTAATAGTCATAAAATGTAATGTGAAAATTATTTATTTTAAACATTATATTTACAAACATAGAAATTATTAACAAATCTCTTGGATGGTATCATCTTACTAAGTGAGACCCGAATTCTCTGCTATCCCCCTACTTGCTGATATTAGACAAAGTATCATGTAATAGCACAGCCATAGTTATCTAAGTGGAAATTGTGTAAAGCCGTATATTAATAGAGTAATTCTAATATTTTCGTTATTAATTTCTGGCATTATATACTTGTTCTATAATATAACTTAATTTTGATTAAAATGTTTTAACTAATTTCATATACAAATATACAGATAATACCTCTTAAAATTATACATTATGAACCATTATTGCAAAAATATGATAGGTTTCTAGACCTGTATACTCCTTATGCTGCTACGGTAGCACGACGTGTGTCAGCCGCCAGTCGTCGTCCACTCCTGCTGTTATTATCCTTAATGCTTTAATACTATAATATAATCATAAAATTGTAATTAATTATCCTCTAAAATAGTCACAAAATATATATAATTTAGTCATTTCATTACTCTAATCCTATCCTTCATATTACTAACTAATATTAGTGTAATGGTGAGCCTGTATATAACGTTATAATTTGAGTTAAAATCCTCAACCTTTATAAAGCGTAATATTTTTATTCGATTACTCCCTCTTACATAAGATATACCTTATTTATTATTTCCATATTCAATAGAAACTTTGTACATACTATAAGCCATTACAATAAACGTATAATTATTCAACCATAACAATAAATATGACTTTGAAGGAGTTTTCTGTTATCTATTGCCTACAGGATTACATTATTAAATCGCTGATCTTAACATATATAATTATATTAAAACATTTAATGAAATATAACATAAAAAATGTTAATAAATTTACCCTTAAACTTACAAATAAATGTACAATTGTATCTGATAGTAGTATAATATATTTATATAATATAAGTAGTTAATATGATGATTATTATTATAAATGTATATACAATTATATATATATATATATATAGTATATATAAATAGCTATTAATATATATATATATTTAAGGAAATAGTATAGAGTAAAGTTTTTTACCTTATATAACCATAGTATAAAACTTTACTTCACCTATGCAAGAGCCATTTCAGTTCCCATAGACCCCCAGGAATCATAAGCAATGGACAAGAACTCGTTGAACTTAATCTTTTAATGACCCAAATATCAAATAAACTAGACATACCTTACTGTAAAATATTATAATGGCTAATATATGTGATAATGCGAGACATCATGCACTTTTCTTCTTGGACTCCCTGTATCGAATAGTATATAAAATAATAATCAATTATAGTGTTTTCTGCTTTTAAAGAAATGTTCTAGCCTTTGGTCGATATTTATTCTTGGATTTTGCACTATCAAGGTACACACCTCTACCTACTCTAAGTAGTTCAAAGTTCAAGAAAATGAGAAATCAAACAAATGAAACCTTGTTAGTACAACCCAAATTTCAATCATTCTTACCCATAAGAAGACTTTATAAACACACCACAAAGAATATATATAATACAATGTTCCTGACCCTTCTTTATATCTATATTAATTACGCCTTCTTTCACTAAACCTTGTTATTTATTTATTTTTTCTTTTATTGTCAAAAATGTTTTCATTTTACCAAGATCCTCGAACTGGTAAAGACTGAAACATTCTTTCTTCGTATACTCTTTTTCTTTTTAATTTTAATATTACAATATAAAAATTTGCCGAAAATTTCAACGGCGTCTTTCTCGTTTTTTTTCTTTTTTCTTTTATTATGGATTGTGCCGGACGGACACGGGCAACTGTAAGTGGGGCTATAGGTCCAGATTGTCTTTTCTAGCTGCGCCTCCACTCAATTATATATAAATTGTTGCTATTTAATTTTGTAATATTTTTATTTTTATTCTTTGTGTTGTCTCTTTGAGACTAGCTGGAAACATGGATAGTCCTAATACATTCAAAAGAGAAGTGGTATGAATCTTATTAAAAATGGATACTTTAATAATAAAATAAAATAATAATATATTAATGATATATAAATTAAATCAATGTCAATAATTATAATT
>JABUQX010011435.1:60000-67500 GCA_015478945.1 Trachelipus rathkii | reverse complement strand
ATATATATATATTATATATAATATATATATATATATATATTTATATATAATATAATAACATATATATATAATATATATATATATATATATAATATATATATATATATATATTATTATATTATATATAAATATATATAGTATTATATTTATATATATATATATAATATATCATATATATATATATATATATATATATATATATATATATATATATAATATAATATATATATATATATAATATATATATATATATTATATATATATAGTATATATATATTATATATATATATATATATATATAATATATATATTATATATATATATATATATATATATATATATATATTATTCCAAACACCGTGTCCCGCATGGATGCAGGGTAGTGTCGATCGGAGAATGTATTTGTAATACTCTTGCGACCGTTCATGGGAAGATTTGAATAGCAGAAGGGGGTTCCCAGCCCCAAGAGCCATGCGAAGATAATCTTCATACTGACCAACTGCTTCGAAACCTCCACAATAGACCAGAAATCACTTGAAGTAGATTCTTTATTTTAAATCCAAATTATGTGGTATAACTCGTTTATATAAAAGAACTGACGGAATAATTTTGCTCTTCCTCACCGTAATTAATCCCGATGTCATGCACTTCATTGTTTACTTAAAATAATAAATTTAGAAAATAACTGGATTAAATAATTTGTTACTCCTCTTTTTGATTTCGTTTGTTGAGATGGATAATCAGATGGATAATCTTACTGATGATAGGTATGAGATAAATTGATAAAATGAGAAATGAACGTATTAGTAGGGAGTTGTGTGGTGTGACGAATAATATGACAGAATAATTGAAAATATATTAAGGTGGTTTAATCTTTTGGAAAGGATAGGCGGTAGTCGAAAGGTAAGAGGTTATATACCAATAAATGTGAGAGTTTTGGGAAGTGACCGCTGGAAGACCTGAGAAAATGTGGGTTGAGCCAGTGATAGAGTGTCTGAAGGAAAGGAATATGAGTTTAGTTCAAGCAAGAAGAATGGTGCATGATATGAGTGGTTTTGTGAGGGTGCATGGTTGCGGAACTGGCCCAGGGGATGAACCCCGCCACTGACGAGATGCCACAGTGGTGTTTTGTGGCTGTGTACGAAGCTCTAGGATAGATTTTGGCTGCGACGATCATTTAAGGGTATATGGTGTTGATTATTATTATTATTATTTTTATCTTTTGGGTGGGGGTTTCTTTGTCGACTTAGGTCATGTTCTTCTACGTAATTATTTTGTTTTTAGTGCATGTTTGCACGTCCCACCCACAATTTGTGGGGAGCCGAGGGGGTGGCTAACATATATATATATATATATATATATATATATATATATATATATATATATATTATATATATATATATAAGATATATATATATATATATATATATATATATATTATATATATATATATACAGTATATATTATAAACGTTGCTATTTTTAAGAAATTTGATCTTTATTAAAAAAGGCAGAACCAAAGCTCTAACTAAACATTTTGGATGGGAATAAATAAAATTTAGATAAGAAATGTATTTAATGAAGTACACTTATTTGCAGACGGACTACGAGTTATTACATAATAAATGTTGTTCCGGTTTAAGAAAACATCAAAGACACTTTTATTTTTTACTTTTTTCACAATTACAATAAATGTTGAGTCTACATTTCGGGAAAACTGATTATTCTCATCATCAGGGCACTTACAAAAGATATATTAAAAGGATTAACAGTAGGAAGCTTGATAGGAGGTGACCTTTAAAGTCCATAAAAGGCGATATACAAGCCCATAAAACTTAACTGTTAAACACGTAGTAAAATTAGAACAACTTTCGGTGAAAATGGCCGCTGTCGTTGCTGACTTACGGTTTAAGAGTGGCTACGTAGATGGTTTATAAAATTTTCAGGTAGGTTGGTTTGAGATAAAATATGGAAGTGGGTAAGATTTATAGGATGAATTTTCTTGAGATTGTGGTTTCTAATTCTGGAGAGGGGTAGAGATGTGAAAAAGGTTCCGGTTTGGCAGAACAGCCTTTATGCTCAGCTTCTCTAAAGAGAAGCACCACAAACATACAAGCACCACAAACATACAAACGCAATGAAGCCGGTAGATCTTTGTGACTTAGGACGGAATCTATAGAAGAATTGGAGGTAAAAATTAAAGTAAATTTCAAATGGATGTAACAGCTAAGTAGAATTTTAAAAACCTCATTTTTTAGTTTGGTGTATTAGTGTAGTGTAGTGGCGACGCAATGGTGGAGGAATTCGAGAGGTCAACTCATTCGAGCACCTGTCGATGTAATTCCTATAAAAAAGAAATAGTGAGTCAATGTCGCGTCGCAGAGAAAGAGGCTCAAGGGAGTTTGAAAGTAGAGGACAGTTTATTAGTCTCTCAGCCTTAAACTCAACCCTATCCAAAAGAAGAGTGGAACCGGAGCCCCCCAAATGTGAGAACAGTGCTCCATACAAGGGCGGATATTACCCTTATATAACCGGAGTAACTGAGTAGAAAAAATAATTCTAGCAATCTAAGGCCATTTTAGCAACCGTTGTGATATGAAGTTTCAAAGACAATTTGTTGTCTATTTCCAGTCCAAGGTTGTTTATGTTGTTAACAGTTGAGACCTTAGAGCCGTCGAAAAAGATAGGAAAGTTGGGAAATGTTTTGAGAGGGGGATGTGAAAAAGTTGAATTTTTAAGCAACTGAATTTCACAAGATTACTTTGACCTCACCGAAAAATTTCATCCAGATCTGCAAGAATTAAATTGGAAAGCTGAAGACGAGAAGCAACTCTAGGTGCAAAAGAGGGAGCAAATTTGAAATGAGTGAAAGAATGGAGAGTTGCTATCGGCATAAAAATGAGCAGATTTAGAAGTGCAGCTAACAAGATGGTCAATGAAAATAAAAATAAAGTTGTAGAAAGAATAGAACCTTGAGGAACACCACAATTAATTTTAAATAAAATATCGTTTGATTCTGAAATATATCTTTCACACATCTTTAATTGGGGTAAAGAAAAAAAAACATGATTGTTTTCAATGACGCAAATACAGTTTCTTCACTTATCCATCTATTCAACATTATAATATCTTCTTCAAAATCAAAACTCAAACCTTCTTGGTACATAATATTCTTGAAGTTTTCTTTTCTCGTGACCTTAATCATAAGGCTTACTCTTTACTTCTCTTTCTAAACAGACTTCTCAGTAGTTGGGTAATATGAGGCGCCTCCGAAATTTCTTTTCACTATTCCATTTGCTCGCTCTGTATAGGGAATTTGTTCACCCCTTGTATGGAGTGGAGTGTACATCACACATCCAAGGTGGTTTCACACACACACAGTTCTCCTTGATAAGGTACAGTCAATGGCTTTTCCACATTAATTTTATGCAATCTTCACTCATGACTTCCAAATCAAACAAATATTGTTTATATATATATATATATATATATTTATAATATATTAATATATATATATAATAATATATATATATATATATAATTATATAATATAAATTATATATATATAATATAAAATATATATATAATATAATATATATATATAATACTATATATTATATATTATATTAAATAATATAATATATATATAATATAAATATATATATATAATATTATAATATATATATAAAGATATATAATATATTATATAATAATATATATATAATATTATTAATATATAAATATATATATATATACAAAAATTCATTTTTGCAGTTCCACCAACACCGTAATAATATATATATATATTATTATATATAATATACTATATATATATATATAATAATATATTTAATATATAAAATGTATATAATATATTATATATATACGTATATATAATATATATATATTATATATATATATATATATAATAAATTATATATATAATATATACTATATATATATATATATAATTTTATATATAGATGTATTATATTTATATATATAATATATATATAATATAATATTATATATACTATATATATATATATATAAATAATATCCTTATATATATAAAATATATATATATATATATATATAACTATATATACATAATATATAATATATATATATTACTATATATATTATATAATATATCATCTATATAATATATATATATATATATATTATTATATATATATATGTATATAAAAATATATATATATATATACTATATATATATATAATAATACGTGATAATAATATATAATCATAATATATAAAATATATAATAAATATTATAATAATAATATATATAAAATATGTATTATAATACGTATAATATAAAATACAGGTTCACTACATTAAAATTATATATATAGTATAATATTACTAATATAATATATATAATACTATATCACATATATAAATTAATAATAGTAGATATATAAATATATAATGTTAATAAAAATATGATAATACATATAACCAAAGATATATAATATTATTAGACTAGTTTTATTTATATATGTAATATATATATAACATATAAATAAATTGACGATAAACCACTGCACACAATCAAGTCACATGATAACAAAAAATATAAAAGAACAAAAAAATGCAAATTAGTTATGTAATATGCAAATCATTGTTATACCTACCAAGTAGGCAAGTACCAACCCAACCTATTTTTAAAATTTGCAAGTGAATATCAGTATCACTTTTTCAGATTTCTGTCAAACGAAAAATCCAAAACTGACCTATTTAAAATTTTTAATGAGGTATTTTTTTGAAATCTGAAACAAATTATTTTTTCTTTTTTATTTGCCAAATTGTGATGGGATCTTCAGTTCTTTTTGTCATCTGTCATGAAAACTTTCTCTTCTTAGAAAGAACTATATTATTATATTATATCATCTGGTAAAAAAGAAAAAAAACTTTGCAAACATCAGAATTAAATTCGCCGTATGGAAAAAAAATCATATTTTTTTCCAAAAATCGATTTTTTTTTATATATATTTTTCCTCCCCATGCAAGAAGACGAAAAAAAAAGTTGTCACACGGAGTAATGAACTAAATATAAATATATATATATAATATATGATTTACCAAGATATATAAATAAAGTCTAATCTTTCAAAAACCCAATAAATATATATAGAATAATATATAAGCTAAAATATATATATATAATAATAATATATTATATATAATATATACTACATATATATATATATATGCCCTTTTATGTTTACGACTCCGTCAGTTTTGATTTTTTTTTATATCTTCTAGTAATGATACTAACACATGAATTAATGTGACGACATGAACATAAAAATATATAGGACCTGTATTGTTATGACTCCGTCAGATTTTTTTTTTTAAATATATCCCCTTAGTATATGATACAACAATGAATTTAAGTGGGAACGGACCATGATTCAAAAGTTCGAAATATTTTAAATAAATTTTTTTTTAAAAATTCACATTATATTAAATATTTTTTTTTTAAAAAATGAAGAATATTTTCGGATAACCCCGCAACACCGGTGCACACAGTTCCATTTTAATTCGCTTTTGTGTTTTATTTATTTAAGAATAATAAGGAAGGTTTTCGTTTGGATTTCAGGTAATAGATTAATAGTCTCCTTCCAGCCCGATGGGAAGGAGGGACGAAAGTCCCCGTCGTCGTCTTACCTAAAGCCGAATTACCCCGACAACTGATATCTATCCGGTCTACTTGGGTATCGTTAGTTGCAAATTAAAAAAGGAGTTTTGATTGGTAAATTTAATAATAAATATTTAAAATTCAATATAAATTATATATTTAATAAATATATTAACATAGAATATAAATTATATATATATATATAAAAATAGATTATTATTATTTATTTATATTATTATACTTAATTTATCCGAAAAAATTTCATTTTTGAAAAAAAATTAAATATTAAAATGATTTTTTAAATGATTTATTAAAATATTTCAAACTTTTTGAATTTTTCATGTGAACAGCGGCAAAAATTCATTCAAAATATACCTTAGCATATATTAAAAAAAAGCGAAAAAAATAAAAACTACACCTCATATAAAACAAAAAACAGGTCCCTAATTATATTTTTGATCATGTCCGTCACAACTTAAATTCATTGTTAGTATCCAGGTCATAAAGCATATATTGAAAAAAAAAATCAAAACTGACGACGTAAAAAAACAGGTCCTATATATAATATAATAATAATATATATAAAATATATATAATAAATATATATATATATAATATATTATATATAAAAATATAAATATATATATATACTAATAAATAATGTGTAAGCTTCGGTTTAGTTCCCACTCGCTTAAGTTATGATAAGATATGGTTAAGTATACTTAGATTCTCTGTATATTTAAAACAAACTTAACCTCAAATAGCCATTGTCGCTAAACCGAAACCAAAACATTCTAAAATATGATTAATAATATATAAATAATATATATATTAATATATTATATATATATTATTATAAATATATATATATATATAATATATAATTACATGCTATATATTATCTCAGCACAGGCACTAATATTATAATAATATATATAATATATTTATATATAATATATAATATAAATATAAATATAATATATAATATAATAATAACTAAATATATTAACTTATAAGATATGATATATATATATAAATATATTATATAATATATATATATATAACATGACTAATATAGTAAATGACGCATCCAGCATTAATTTTTTTCTTGCACGTGTCTTCTCTGCACGGGAGGAAAAATAGGAAAATATCATTATCGGGAAAATATTGATTTCAACTTAATATTACCAATTACCAAACCTTCATTTCAGTTGATTTCATGACATTTCAAGCCAATCTATCTCATAATTTTTGTATTTTGAAAATCAAACTTATATCCTGTAGCTCTACATTGTATATCCTCAAATTCTTTTCAATGTACCTCTTATAGTTTAAGTATAATATTCTAAAACATTATATACTATACTTCACTACAATAAGTATTCAACAAAATTTATATTATTACAACGCATAATATAAATTACTTACCTTACTCTTATAATGGAGAATATTACAGATATAAGCCTAATCAGTTATTTGACCTTATTTCTAAATTTTATAACAAATATATCTATAAACTAATTTATATAAATAAATGTTAAATAAGCTTTAATAAATTAATATAATACTATATTTCTTATTTACAACTAATCCCAGCCAATTGCATATATAAATATATAATGATTATAAAACACTACTTCTATTTATTAGATTTTAGCCAATATGTATATATATAAATATTCTATATACTTTTATTAGCTATTGTAATATTACTTTGCCACATTATCAAACCAGCTAATACACCTAAAGTCCAAAAACTAAAAAAGTATAATACCAAGTAAGAAACAACCTAGAGTTATTAAAATCAACACAAATAATTAAGATAACCCTACT
>JABUQX010011435.1:45000-55000 GCA_015478945.1 Trachelipus rathkii | reverse complement strand
GCACCTTGTCTTCACCAATCAGTCCCTTCATCCACTCGACGCACTCTTTCGACCAAAATACTAGGATATATCTTCCCACAACACTCAATAAACTAAATTCCCCTATAATACTTTACAGTTAACCTCGTATCCAAAACCTACCCTATATAAGGGCTACTATTATTGCTTTCCTCCAAATCCCTCGGAACTATACCCTCCATAAACGCTTGTTACGCAACTTCAAAATCCAATCAATCCACCATCTCGCCTATATAATTTCTGATTGACGACAAAATTTTATTCTTCATTCCTCATATTTTTAAAATCTACTTAATTAAAACTCTTATGACAGGGGATACAAAATTTGGTCATCTTATGGTAATTTTACAAAAAGAACTTGATTTCCTGAAAACACTATTTCTGAAGAATGGGTTTCTAAAATATAATTGACTCAACTTTTCGAAATTACTTTCAGCATAATTTAAAGACAAAATCTCAGGGCAAATTAACAGCTCCTAAGATATTTTGTATATATGAGGTTGACTTTTCTGGGGAAAATCAGTACGAAATTCGACATAAAATGACGTGATCACGCGTTTAAAAACCAAACTTTACCACAGTTAAATTTAGATTTAGGTTTTCGAGTAAAACAAAATTGGAAATATTTAAATTTAAGATTAAACTCTCCTTACCTTATGCTCATCATAATAATATATCATTACAAGTGCGTGACTGCGATGCCACCTACAAGGAAAACAATACGAAGCATTTCCACACGTATTGCTGAGCAAAAGGTATTTCATTTACAGAGCTGGGCGCTCCTATAATTTTTTTGAGTGCGCCTGCGCCTAGCGCCTATGCGCCGGAGTGCGCCAGCGCCTATGCGCCTATATTTTGTCACATCAGCGCCTACGCCTAGCGCCTTTTGCCTGCGACTTTTCGCCGACCGGTGGCTGTTTGCTAAATTTATTTACAAAGTAAATTTAGGCCATAATAAAAGCATGCTTATAAGCAAGAAAAACACATTTTATTAATTTTGAATTAAAACACCGTAAACTAATATCTACACCGTCCTACTTCCCCTGCATGTCCTGGGTCCATTTTTCCTTCAGAGTTCACTCGAGCGCTGAAAAAGTTGAAAATTTTCAGAGCCATAGTTGCGAATTCATTTGTAGTAAAGAAATCCTGAAAAAATATAAAATAATAGAATATAATATATATATATAAATATATTATATAATAAAATAATATTAATATAATATTATTATTAATAATATTAATATATAATAGAATATTAAATATAAATAATTAATAATTAAATTATAATATAATATATAATATATATATATATAATATATATTAAATAGTTTTACACTAGTACACTGAAATACATAGTTTTAATTATGCAAGGAAACTCCACAGGTACCCCATTAGCAATAACAATTGTCTCGGCACAATATTGCTTCACAGTACCAGACTATAATATTATTAAAAATATGCGTTCTAACATGAGACTCTCTTCTCCTACAAAAAAATTGAATATAGTAGCAACTTCTATTAGGGCGCATGAGAGGTTCCCTGCAACTCAGGGGATGATAGCGCGAACTCCCAGTCTTCTTTCAATTTTAGAGAGCTCTAGACAACGTCTCTAAAGTGCGATGTACGCGTTACCCCGGGCGATGCGGCCATGGGCCTGTGACGCAGAGTAATTACTTGCGACGCCAAAGAAGTAAGCCTCATGATTCACTGCGAGTGTATTATCTTTATCAAATTGATATACTAATATATATAGTTATGATATATATATATTATATATATATATAACTATAGTAGTATTATATATTATATGTAACTAATATCATAGTATATAAGATAATTGAATTATACTTTCAGGATTAATATACCGCTATCATTTATTACAAGTCTCCTTCACTCTTTTCTGTCATTTATTATCTGTGGAATTCAACTCTTCCTATTCATATTCTCCTTGTTTTATCCTTATTAATATGCTACTCTCAAAACTTATAGACTTTTATTAGTAGTATACTATGAAACTACGCGGGAAAATTTTGTTAACTGCCATCACCCTGAAATATAATTTAACTCTTTCAAATTTTAGTGCGCACCAACATTTACAGCACACAGGAGTCGTTTTCTTAATATAGTGTCTATGAACCATATTATCTCTTGGAGTTTATCAAACGAGATCGCTAAAAAAATGATATATCTTATCTAATAACAACACACGTGTGATAGGAAGCAATATAAAAATTGAGAGCATTAATAATAATTATAATCAGAATAATACGAAGTCTGATTCACCTTTTGGATCATTAAAAAAAATATTAAAAATTAAAAAATGTGAAATGCAACATAAAGGTAGTTCTTAATAATGGGTTAAACACCCCCCTCTGGCCTATTAAATATTCTTCCTCCAACTATCACTTAAAGGCATATGAGGGAAATATTATGCTTTGGAAGAATGGTTCATCCTGTAAGAGGGATAGTTGACACAAATCGTTTAGCAAGCTCAGAGTTGAAACGGATGACATATGTTAATCACAGGCTCAAACTAGATACCACGCTCTACCCAAATACTAAAAATCCCCAAATACAATGTTCAATGAAGAGATCATGTCCGGTCTCCTCTCACAAAATGGCCAGAGTTGATCCCTCACCTTTTGTATTATACAATATAAGTTGGACGAACTACTGTGCAGGCTGATAATAGCTTATATAGATATCTTGAGTGTGTGTTGAGTCCATGTAAACAATACTAAACAAAAATATTATAATGTAGCTACGTCATAATTGAGAACGCGAAATGACACTTCATAACCTCTATTAGAGATAGTTCTTCCGTATATGCCTTCAGCACATACAGTAGGCATCCTCCTCACGATATGCAATAGCCGTGCGAGTCACACCAAAACAAATGACCTACCCCTACATCATCATCAGAGCATCCCTTGGTGGTAAGATAATGACAAGCTAAGAAATAAAGATTAATTTTCCTTAACACCATGCCAGTACGTATATCTCCAAAATATCGCCACTACAATCCAAGGAATTGTCACATGTAGTGTTGATAACCTCAACTCATCTTAGTGTAAAGATGTTCCCACAATCTCTCAGATACTACTTGCTTAATAAAATAATCACAACTCTCGTAATAGCTCCTACTAGATCTATAGGAGTAGGTGACCAAATGGCACGCTGAGACCATGTACAGTATACATATTCACACGTTCATTCTGTCGTTCTTCTCATCTGGTATAACGCACTCGATAAAGGATGGCATATGCTCTGGATCCTCACGGCTTAGCATTAGTATGCCTATTGCGTAGATCTTGTTTACTCTTATTTAGAGAAAACAGATCACAGAAGCATTAAAATTAAGAAAACACCGCAGACATAAAAAAATTTATAACGAAGGAAATAACAATTAACAATCATACTACACATCATTGACTGTCAAACCTACGGAAGCTACTCATTAAACTCATAAATTGTCTAAGCAGGAGTTGCTTCCACGTTCTCTACAGTAAAACCGAGGTACTTGAAAGAGCGAAATACAGATCTGTATCACACACGAAAGTATCAATAAGGAATTTACCCAAGAATATAGCAGAGCCACCTGTACTGTCAAAGGACCTCTATCTCAACTAGCGGGCCTCCCTAATGTGATTACCACCTCACATATGGCAGCTTTCGCTCTTACACCTTTACGATGTCTCCATGTGCTGACATTCTTTAGCCAAGCTACGTACAGAACATAGTCGGCCCAGTAGGGTCTGTTTCGTTAGTTGGTTGGTAGATCTAAATCTATGATTTACAAAAACCCCTACTTTCACGACCCGCACTTCCTCGTTAAAGTTTGGTTATATAAATGAATGACCATTAGATGTATCACTCCATTCTAGTTCCTACCTCCTCACAATACCACCGGTTACTATTTCTTACAAACCTATAATCACTGACGAAGTTTCACTGTTATGTATCCCAAATTAGTTTATAACACCCAAACTATATAGAGAAATTAAGCTCTTACAATTTTCTCAAAAAATGAAAGATGAAATTACTTATAAATTTACGAGGTGATGCCATTAAAATTTGTACCCGAGTTTAAGTTTAAATTAGTATTATAATAATATATATAATATATAATATATATATAATACTATATATATATATATATAATATTATAATATAATATAATAAAAAAATATATAAAAAATATATATAAATATATATAATAATATAATAATAATATAAAAAATAAATATATATATTATATAATTAATTATATATATATATTAATAATATTATAATATAGTAAAATATATATATATTATATATATAATTAATATAATAACTGAATAATTAGTAATTTATACCATAATTAATATTAATTATTTTAAAACCGTCTTAGGAGGTACGCGATTCAATATACTAAGCCCTATGACACTCTAGCTCCTAACCATTACATCATCCCCCATTCACTATAATGATTCATTCTCTCAGGAAACGAGAACCTATAACATGATATACGAAATTTATAAGGAATATATGGACTCCAAACTACTAATTGAACCGATCTTCAGTTGTAAGAATCCTTGTATATTATATTTGGCATCTCAAAACCGACCTTAAATGAAAATCTAAACTAAAACATCTTTTAATAAACGAAGTGAGATTATTGAGAGCATTTAAATCATATAATGAGAAATCATATTTTTAACCAATAATATTTATAATCACTAATTTATTCTATATAGTTTATTTATTATCACAACTTATATATATTTTAACTTTTAATTAATTTAAAGATATATTTGATTATTAAAAATTTATATCATTTATATATTGTATAGTCTTTGGAAAATGGACAAGAAGGATTCTTACCCATAGTAACTAGACGGCTAATAAAAATATTTAAAAAGGTCATATTCAGTTGTGGTGTAACATATATATACCAATTAATACCCTCAGCTTAATATATATTAAATAGTAACGTGATATAATATATATATATATATATATAAATAAAAATATAATTTATTAAAATTATATAGTATAAATTATAAATAATAATAATATTATATTGTACAATATATACATAAAATACATGTTTTGTAATATAACCAGAAGTATATAATACTATATATAATATATATATATAATATAATATAATATAATTAATATTATAATACTATATCAATATATAAATATATATAATAATATAATAATATATATAAATAATCATAATTATAAAATAATATATAATATTTATTTATTATAAAATATATATTATAAATTATATATATATAATAATATTATATATATATAATATATTAATATATATATATATATTGTCATACATATGTGCACTCTTTGACACAGCATTTGAAATATAATTTATAATTAAAATATAAAATATAATATAAAATAATATATATATATGAATAATATATAATAATAATATATATTATCTTATTACCTAAATTCTATTGTATATTAATAAAACTATTTAGACTACCCCTATAAATATCATTAGTGTTAGCACTATACCAATTAAATTGAGCCATTACCAGATTACCGATTAACAAGTACTTCGCCTAATAATTATTTCTTAATACGATATACCAAGATTACACGAAAACAATAAATTTTGCCGATACCCATAAACCTTAATAACCCGATACTTTTTATCCCTATATGTAGTATAGCCTATAGAAATATAATATAAATATATATATAATAAAATTATTAAATAATAATATAATATATATATATTATATTAATTAATATAGATTTTATAATTATAATAATATTATTAATTAATAATAATAATTATATAATATAAATATATATAAGATATATATATATATATATATAAGTTATATAATATTAAATATTAATATAATATATTAAATTATTATATATAATACAAGAGATAAATACAAAAGAATTTGAATTAACTAGGCAGTCTTATATATATATTTAATATACGGAATGAGAAATACTATGTATACGCGCAGGGAGCATTCCCCACATTATAAAGATCCGCATCCCGCTTCTTGCCAGCGGATGTTGCACGCGGAACTACATATCTTTTATCGTGATGATTTCCACGTTAGACAGCCATGAGAAGAGAATTATCGAAGCACCAAATAAGCAACCAAGGAGAAGAATACAGTATAGACTACAACTCAAGTCATATATTCAAACCACAGACATGGGACTCCCGACCAGTTCTGGCGCAAAACTGGATAACCCCTCGCATGATCTCACTATCATTGAGAGCTCAGTCAATAATTCGAACAAACTGACTATTCGGCACAGAGTCACATGAGACTTTTTATTTAGATGCCACATAAAAATCAGCGCCTCATACACAGATAAATCTGATCATCCGAATGTTAAAATACCTATATGAATTACAAAATAACATATAAAAGAGAGAAGAATAAATTATAATCAACCATCTTCAAATGAAAATATGATGACGGTTTAAAAGAATAAAAGATGTAATAAAACTAAACTATAAAATACCACTTTATTCTGTGAGATAAACTAATAACACCCCTTAAAGCTATCACTATTGCAACCTAACTCTAGGATTAAACACAAATACCACCCATTAATATCAAAAGTGAGCACAATTTTACATAATTTTTGTATAGGATATAACTAAATAATGAAAAACACAAATACCGATACATTTAAACAATGAGTTCTATCCGTCTGCAACAAGCTGTTACAGTGCTATCAGAGTCACCGATCAAAGGATATGATTAGAAATAAAAAAGTTTGAAGATCACCAATTTACTCTACACATGAAACTTCCAGAACAACGAAAATAGATCTCCTAAAAGTTGAACAGAGATCCAATAGACATAGAGATTGAATATCTCCAATCGAGAGATTTCCTAAAATAATTTGCAGGGCTGTGGGGCCGACAATTTCTATGCCGGCTACATATTCTCAAAATATCCGGCTACAGCTTCGAAATTTCAAAATGTCTTCTCGGCTCCAATTCTGGCTCCATCATTTAAAATTATGCAAGTGAGCGGAGCGCTTTGACAGCTTTTTCTCTACCGTTAATAGATCAAGTTAATTAAAACACGGTTGTTCCTATGTGAATTTATTTCTGTCTTATTATTTCACAAACGTAAGGTACTAAGCTTGACAGTACTTTCGTATTAGGAGGACTAAGCTGGAATTTATTATTGTCTTGTTAAGAATAGCGTAGGACTAGGCATCATAACGTTGATAATATCAATATCTAAACATGATTCTCAAGCTTTCAAAGAATAACACGATAAAAGGGCATTCACTTAGGTTTTAGATAAATATAATTATATATTTCATTTTTCAGATGAAAAGAATAAATAATCATTAAATAATTTTCTTATTCCTTTTACATATTTTAGAATATTTTTTTTCTTCAAATTATCGAAAATTCTTTTAAAATAGGAAGGTTATAATTTAAGAGGTAAAATCCTCTTACAAGTTTTCAGAATCATTCGACCAGAAAATTTCATTTCAAGATTTTCATTCGAGAATTAAATTAAAACTCATTTTAAATAAACTAATTCTTTTAAGTAAAAATAATCATATATATATATATATATATATATATATATATATATATATATATATATATATATATATATATATATATATATATATATATATATATATATATATAATAAGACATACATATTCTACAATATATACACACATATATATAATATAAATATAATATAATATTATATATATTATATATATATATATATATATATATATATATATATATATATATATATTATATATATTATATATATATAATATATTATATATATATATATATAATATATATTATATATATACTTATATTTATAATTCACCTTTACTTTAACCCGCCTTTTGGTAGTCCCCTGCTTAACTCATACGAAAAGTGGGCGATCCCGAGATATTGTGCCATCACAGCCAGAGATCCGATAAAGCAAGTGTATCAAAAGTTGCGTCTGATGTCCGTAAGTTCGAACGCAGTTTAGTAAGAAGATGTTTCGTGTCGTCCTTTGTTCACACACACACAGATACACACACACACACAACACACTCTTCCATCTTATATATATATATTATATATATATATATATATATATATATATATATATATATATATTCATATATATATTTAAATATATAATATATAGTATATATATATATATATATAGAGTCTTACTACAAAATTCTGATATCGTAGTTGTCCATTGGCGCTCCCATTGTAGGTTTTCTGGCGGAAGAAGCGTGACGGATGGAGGAGCCAAGGCGCTGATTGAAAAAACAAAACGCCACTGCTCCAGTACCAAAGGCGTTTCGTAAGGTATCCTGAAAATATATATATATATATATATATATATATATATATATATATATATATATATATATATATATATTTATATATATATATATATATATATATATATATATATATATATATATATAACTATATATATATATTAAATATATATATATATATATATATACTATATATATATATATATATATATATATATATATATATACGTTTCAGATATATATATATATATATATATATATATATATAAATAAATTAAATGTTTTAGTCACCGGTGGGGGAAATTGCCGGAGGTCTACAAAATATCCACTAGAGTTAACGAAATCCAACTCAATATTTATATTTCAGATGAGGAGTCGACATGTCACTATACAAAGCGTTTGAAAATGTGAAAAAGTAAGGAAATGAGGAAAAATAAGATGGAAAAGTGTTCCAGACTTTACCAGAAGAGTAAATAAAGAATGAAAATATAGGTTAACTCGGTTATCCCAGATCTGCATAGAGAAAGAATGAGACAGCCTAGAAAGTTCAGTCACACAAACTTTTCTCAAAAGGGAACGCATAAGATTAGAGAGTTCATAAAAGCAGCGGTCCTTGTAATAGCGATAATACAGGAAGAGTGACGCAGCATTTCAAAGCCTAGAATGAGACTGGAGAGTCTGTTAGAGTAAGATGTGATAAGAGAGAAAACTTTTGGCATTAACCATTCAAGAATATACAAGTGGAACCACCACAAAAATGTAATGTGGACATAGTACATTCAAGTACGAGCGATACCTTTATGCACGGTAAGCAACTGAGGTGGTGTAAGAAAGTTCTGAAGGAGTTTCAGAACACCTTATTAGATGCTTGCTTAGTGAGGGAGATAATGTGATCCTTTTCAGAAATCAAAAAGAAAGAATATACCAAAACTATTAAGGACCGACAAAGGTTTGAGGTGTAAATCTCCAAAGTATATATTGAAACTGTGTAAAAGATTATGTCAAAATCGTAAATAGAGGAACTGAGTTTTTAAGGGAATGAAAACAACCATGTTTTTTCTTGTCTTAATTAGAAAATTGAAAACGATCAGAGATAATTTGCTCCAAGGTCACTATCCTTGAGTATTTGGGGATGAGTGGGATTCTTTTCGGAATGAAAAGAATAATGGAAAGTTAGAGTTGACATTTTTAACAAAGAACCAAAAAGGGCTTAAAAAAGAAGAAACAGTAAGATTTTTAAGCTTTCTGAGAAGAAAAATATGATGCTATTAGCATCACGGAGAATGGATTTTACCAGATTCCGAAAAGATAATATGACATGAGTTTCTTAAGTTTAAAAACAACAGGAATTCCTGAAGTCAGTGTCCTTATGACATATATCAAGAGAAAAATCAGAGTTAAACCAAGTTTGTGAATTTCAGTTAAAGAGGAAAAGTCATGTAGGCCTCCACGTTGGAGAGAATTAACACAGTTTTGCTTTCTACTTATCTTGAAGGACCCACTTCTACCGAAGCAATAATTATCTCAAACTAAATCAAAAAAAGGGAGATCACAAGTCCGATTAATTAACATCACAAAAATCCCAGAAACGTTTCCTCGGCGAAGGCTGGGATCATTCTTTCAGAAGGTTTGAAAATGAAGAAAAGGATGC
>JABUQX010011435.1:35000-40000 GCA_015478945.1 Trachelipus rathkii | reverse complement strand
CAAATTATATGCAATATTTTCGAGTAGGCCGTACCTGGATCTTCCCTCTAATCATGGTCCAGCCACATTCTTCTCAAACGTTGCTACCGTCAGACTGTCCTTGGCTTTCACTGGTCCTCTCTCCTCGTTTCAATGTGCCTTGTTTTATGAACGAAGGTGATGAATACTTTTGGAAGGTTTTTCTATCAAGGAATTTACGGGTTAGGGTGCGGTGATGGTCGTCAATGTTATATGGCGCCTAAGTCTTGTAACTGAATTGCCATATCATCAAGCCATAAAGGAAATGCATGTCCATCACCTCAGCGTTGGTATAGCGATTCATGATAGAGGACGTAACTAACAAAGGTTTAGCTATTAAAAGGAGAAAATAACACGAAAAACAGCCAAAAACAGCACTCACTCTCAGCAAATTCGACAGATACAAATGATCAATCAATGAGAAGTATGGAATGATATCCCACGTTAAACTGTATTGCTTGGTAATAGTTACTATACGAATAAAGTAAATGGAATGCGTTCTAACGTGGCGACTCGGGTTAATTTTGTCCAAACAGTAAAACAATACCCCGAGTAAGCAACGCTATCCTGTATGGTTGGCGGAGTACGGGGTCAAAGTCACACGTTCAGATCAAAGGAATCATACACATTTAGCTACATCACGTGACGTCAGTGAGGAAGCGACACGCCCATCTAAGTAGACTAGTACCATTTCAATTTATTTTGCAATTACTATTTTACTCATCGAACTTTTTCCTTTATGCTATTTAAAACATTCTAAAATTATGTTCAAATAGGAACAACCTATTTTTACGTACGTACTGTATACCACATAATATTAAACATATGAGCGTACGGATCTAAAGCTTGCCCCTGTATTTCGTTTCGATGTCTACACTTGCCTGATGTTTATTTATTTAGAATTTAGAATTTTTAACTACAACATTTATCTAAGGCACTGCTCTACAAAAAGCAATACTTATTTTTGGGCAAAATTCTATATTACACAAGATAGCGTAAAAATCGTTCTTAGTTGTGACAATTGTTCCCTTCTGTATCTTCGGAAACAAAGAGGGTTTTTCAAAATCATCAAAGAACAAAATATTCTTAGAATGGTCCAGGGAATAACTCTGAATTTTGCCGTATGTTGTACTAAACACCTCTTGTATATATATATATAATTATATATTATAGTATAAATATATTTTTATATATTGATATATAATATATAATATATTATATTTTATATAATAATATATATATAGTATATAGTATATTTATTTAGGTATAATATTATTAATATAATATATATATATATATATTATATAAATATATATATATATTATAGTTACTGTTATGTATGTATGTATGTTATTGTGTGTAGTGTATTGTATTGTTATGTAGTTATGTTGTATGTAGTGTATATTGATAGAATATTATATATATTTATATATTATATTATATATATTTATTATATATATATATTTATATAGTAGTATATTTAATATATGATATATATTTATTTATATGATGATATATAAGTATATATATGTATAGGTATATTATATATATATGGTTATTTAGTTATATCAGAGGCGGACTCGTACACTTGGGCTGCTCGGGCTTAGCCCAAGTTATCATTATAGAAATCAATCGGAATTTTGGTATAAATTGTCATAAGGTTACTGATGAAAATTCTCTTATGTTTTTTTTTGGTTGAAATTGTTTCCCATAGGTGAAAAAAAATTTTACATAATATCATATAAAGATTATTTTAAATTTTAATCAAAAAAGTGTAAGAATCGTTTTTGCCATTGAAATAATCTCTATTTTAATCATGCAATATAAATACGTTAACGGCTCGGCTATCTGAAATAACAAGGGTAAAAAATTTTTAGACACTTGTGCACTATAAAATTCGTGAATTTCATTTTTTTTACCACGTTTGTTCATTTTTGATTCAAGGAATCTTAGCAAATACAATCGTTTTTATTTAAAAAAATTAAATAAACATTTATTTGTTCTTAATGCACATTTCAAATAATTCAAAAATTTTCAAAATTCTATGATACCTTCTAATAAATAAAAAAAACTTAAAAACTTGAAATACTATAGTTAACAAAAAATTTTAATTTTAAATTAAAAAGAAAACTTTTTTTAATTAGCAAAAACTCTTGAAATAATCTGATATACTATTTCTTAATAATATATATATTATATTTTATATATTTATTATGATATCTATACCGCAGAGGACATATTACACTTTTATTAAACTTACCGTGGTACCGCTGCTTTATGATTATATTTGATGGTAGTAATAGAGATAATATGTATAGAATAGAAAGAGGACAAATAAATACACACTATATAATATATATAATATTGCTATATTATTAGGAAATGGGTAGAGAGAGAGAGAGAGAGATGAAGATGCAGTCTTAGCTTGCTCATCAAGGATGAAAACCTGCTGTAGTCTGGGCCTGCAGATTATTATTGTATGTATAGTAGTATATTTATTATTATTATTAGTATATATAATTTATATGTATATATATTTATATTGTATATTATTTATTGCTATTTAGGTTATTTTATTAGTATTTATTATATGTAGTATATTATTATATTATGTTATATATATATTATATATTATATATTTATTATTTATCTGATATTATATATATAGTTATATATTAGTATATTTATATATTATATTTATATATATATATATATAGTTATTATATATATATATATATTATATATATATAATAATAATATATATATTGATAATATATATATATATACTATATATATATTATATATATTTATTTATAAATAGATAGTATTGAATATGAAAGTAATTTATTTATTATGTTTTCATGCAAAGAAAAGATGAATGAGAGAGAGGGAAAGCTTCATTGTATTTTGTGTAAATAGAGGAAACATAAAAAGATTTTTGTAGTCCGAATGAATTTAATTGCAATGGAGAGCCACCCTTGATTTTCTCGAATTAACACGCAACCTCATATATATATATATAATATATATATATATTATATATATATTATTATATACTATATAAATAATGTAGTAGGTTATATATATATATATATATATATATATATATATATATATAATATTATAGTATTATATTATTTATAATTATATAATATATATATATATTTATATATATATATATATATATATATTATATATATATATTTATATATATATATATATATTATATATATATGTATATATTACAGTATATATATATATATTTATATATATAATATTTATATATATATATATATATATATATATATATTATTGTATTATTATATAAATAATATATATTATTATGTAGTTTGTAGACTATTATATTTATATTTAATATAATATGATTTATATATAATAATTATATATAATGATATAAATATATATTAATATAGTATTATATATATATATATGATATAGTATATATATTTTGACTATATAAGTATTATATCGTATATTGTATATATATATTATATTATATATATATAGTTATAATTATATATTAATATATATATATTAATATATATATATATATATAGTAATATATCATTATATATATGTATATAGTATATATAGTATTATATATAATATATATATTAGTAATATATATATATATATAGTATATATATATATATATATATATATATTATTTATTATAGTTATATATAGTTATAATATATATATATGTTATTTATATATATATATTATATATATATATTATGATATATAGTATATATATAGTATATATGTTATATATATTATATTATATATTATTATCTAATATATTATATATATATATATATTATATATATATATATATTATATGATATATTATTATATATATATATATTTTAAATATATATATACTATATATATATAGTATATGATATATATTAATATATATTAGGGTGGTCCTTATTTTTCAACTTTGGATTGTTTTCAGGTATTCCCTCTCTTGATAATGTTTTCTAACCGATGTGATGATAGTAACCCAAGGAAAAATACAGGTTCATGGTCCATTCTTGTGATACTCTAGTCACGTGCCCTTTTAGGGCAGACAGATGTTGTCCTAATATAAAAGTCGAAGCCTTAAGACAACTTTATGAAAATCGATATTATAATGGTTAAAATAAGTAAACAGTAATATATAATAGTATGATATTTATTGGTTGTTGAAAATTTGGAACAAGTTTTGCTCTACAGTAACGTTAAAAACTATTTAATATCAACCGCCAACGTACCTCACGGTGGAGGTCCGCTTGCAAACACATCAGATTATATATATATATATATATATTATATATATAATATATATATATATATATATATATATATATATAATATATTATATATATATTATACTATATATATATATATATATATATATATAATATATATATATATATATTATATTATATATATTTATATATATATATTTATATATATAATAATATATATATAATATATATATTAATATATTATATATATATATATATGAACACAGTATACATTATATAATTAATATATTAATACACTATGTATATAGAAGTTCAATTACTTCAGTATTGTGTCAACGCTCGAGGGAAGCGTTAGAATTTTGTGTCGCAGTTTGCTAAAAATGGCTCTTAAATGTAAGCTTCATAGTAATATCTACCTTATTGAAACTGAAGCTAATCAAATATTAGGTAGCAAACTACCCTCAAATAAACAAGTACTTCAAGTATTATTTTAAAATATAAGATGCGTGAAGTCATATCTACGCGAAAGTGCACGACTTGTAATTTCTGAAACTTTAATTTTTTGCAAAAGGCAAGAATACCATATAGAGAACCTCACCATTGCATATCTAAACTGGAAGTATTGTGTAATGAATGGAAAAGTCTTCAGAAACATTGTAAACGAAAGACTCCAACAAAGGAACAGAAAGAACGCAATTTTATAGA
>JABUQX010011435.1:0-25000 GCA_015478945.1 Trachelipus rathkii | reverse complement strand
GATGATCAGGTTCGTGATAAGGAAAGAAATGCTCACTACCTAGAAGAATTAAATTATAGGGACAGATTTCAACTTACTACTTCTACTATATATACACCAGTTTATTTCAAAATCAAAACTTTTAAACATGCAGGTGTTACCTTCCTGAACCATAAGATGCTAGTCAAGATACTGCAAGATGCTCTAAAATACTATGATACTATTAGATACTATAAGATGCTATAAGATATAAGAAACTTTAAGATACTATAAGATAATATAAGGTACCATAAGTAATCCAACTTAGAACTTATCAGTTCTAACAGTATACCATAAAAAATACTATTATTTACTATATAAATACTATATATTAGGGATGTGCCGGAATAGGTTGTTGAAGAGCCGAATATACAACCGAATACCAAATTATCGGACTAAAATTATTCGCTGGCCGGGCCGACTACCGAATATTCGGTCGAAATCATTCCGCGCTATTCGGGTCGAATAGTTTTATTTCAAAGGTTCGGTCACCAATTTAGGGTTGTAGGGAAAATAAAGGAAAAACCTTACACTGGTTAATGCATAAAAAGAGGGTGAAATTTTGCTTGGATGACTTTTGTAGCAGCTATATATATCTATTCGGGAGGTCGATTCCATATTGATATTCTCGGATTGCTGTCAATCACACCCGTTGTTCCCGTGCAATCATGGATTCCGTTTTTTTGCATATTCCCTTAGAATGCAAAATTCATCGTGCGCACTACGTAGGCGGCTGTAGCGTTAACTTACGCATACTATCTACAGTAAGCAGCAAGTTTACTGCCGTCGATATTCGGGAAGCATGTTGGAACTTTAGTACGTCTACATGTATCTAAGCCAATGATAAGAGAGATTTGTCTATCCATCCATCTGAAAACAGTTGGATGGTCCGTCATTGTTCATCTCTCAGGGTGAACTGAACCGATCCGTTGTTGTATGAGAGTTGTATTTGCATAAGTTGTCCTGAGCTGTTGGCCTTGAGGTTGCATGAAAACTATATGGGTAAGGCACAAGATAACAATTTTATTTAAAAGAGAAGCAGAGCTGCGGAGGTCTCCAGTCAGATGGTAATCTTGTGTGTATTATTGCAGTGAAGTTGCAGGACTGCTACTCGCTATGGGACTATTCTATTATTTAAAAGGTGAATTGTTGACTGTTTATTGACACTTCCAGAACAGTTTTAAGCAAAGAGTGTGTGTGTTGTTACATCACCGGCACAGGTATGCTTCTTGTTCCATAGGGTATTCGGTAACGGAGAGAGAGGAGTATGCAAAAAATCTAAGACAGTTTGGGGCAGGCTACAATATCAGGTAAGGATATCTGTAAATATGGCGTTCGACCTCATAAATGGTAAAAACATTTCTGCTCGGGGGTCAGCAAGCAGGTTACCAAATATCCTCCACTGCCTTCCCCTGTGCTATTGGGACGTCGCGGTGCGAAAGGATCACTGGGACCAGAAAAACAAAAGGAGACTGGCCACCCGAGAAACCTTGACAGCCGAGGTGACAGGAACAAGGTGTGTTTCGTACGTGAACCAACTTGTTACAGGAGAGAAAACATCATCCACTCCTCACACTACACATAACTTGGTTTGATGAAACAAATTTGTGAAGACCCTGGACCATCGCATGGGAATTCTTCCGCTATAATATGCTCAAGCGTTCCTGTCTGAAGGACGAGAAAGAAAAAAGCCTGGGATTAGTCTGTATGCCACAAATACGGACATCTCTTCGTGATGCTGCTTTGCTACAACAATGCTGGGTTAAAGGCAAGAGCGTGGAATGCTTTTTTCAGATGTATACACTGATCTTTCTGGTGGGAAAGGAAAGCGGAGATACACTAAATTGGTTTACAGCGAACTGCTAGAGACGTTTCATATCTCATGATGGTATAAGATAAAAAGTTGCACTACCTTACATTCTACCAATAATAAAAATTTCGGATAACCTACGGCCGTGTAGTGAGGAGCAGGGTGAACTCGCTTCCATCAAAGATCTAAGTTATCGGAAGGATGTTCCAGGGCACAGTGGAGATAATCAATATCGAATGGCCAATATTGTTGGACGCTTAATGAAGAGATATTCAGACCTATGGCTATAAGTAAGAATTCGTCTACGAAGAGAAAGTTACTAAAACCATCGTAGGTATGTTTATATTAACTAAACCCATTCTTCCTTCTATTACATTCATTGTTGTCGCATATTACTCTTTATTCATAAGTTGTATTATATGTGTAACATATATCTATCAAAGACATGTATCATATATTGCGATTTGTTTCTCTCCTTCATATATCCAGTATATATAATATATTATATATTTAATTATATAATATTATATAAATATTGATATATATATATATATAATTATATTATATATATAATATATATATATAATACTATAGATATATATATAAATAAGCTGGGTTGAATCTTTTGTGCGGATATACCAAACTATGGTCACATTGGTGCTCTTGGCTTCCTGTACGTGGGACACAAAACATCATTGTGCATGTTACTCAATGTCTCGGGGCCCAACTTTAAGTTTTTTTAAAAGGGTTTTGACATTCGTTTTTAACTATTTTTAAAGTTATGAATTTATATCTTTGTTCTTCAAAAAATTGTTTTAATATATACTAATGAGGAGGCTATTTCTGCTCATTTCAGAAGAATTGTGTGTAGTGGCTGGTTGGTTTTACTTGTGGTGCATTTTTATTATTATTATTGAAGACGCGTATCGTATAATGGCATGTGCAACAAGGCAGATACAAGAAGGCGCAATATTCGGTTATCCCAACCACTTTGTCGAAAATATCAGTACCCAACTGGCATGAGAGATTGCTTTAGAGCTACAAGTTCCAGTCCAAATAGGTCACAAAGATGCTCAGTCAGTGTTACTTCATGCTAGCGCAATAGTTAGTGGCAAACAGAAGTTAAAGGCATATGACAATAAAAGCAGGGATCAAAACAAATAGAATGTGAAAAGTGTTTAGTGAAGGGAGATGGACTAATGTGAATTAAATGACTTTGATGATAGTTATATTCAATGAAATAAAACAATCTTCTCTAACATGTCAGTATAAAAATAAAATCATTTTCCTCGGTTCTCTCGACATTAGCGCGTGCAAGTGTATTCATAATGGGTATACGTTGAACGTAATCATGTCAAGTCCAATGAAAAGAAATATTCCCTGATTGGAATGGGCAATTTTGGCTTCGATCCAAAACAACTTCAAGGAACCATGATAATAGCAAGGTGGACACAGGAAGAGAACAGATGAAAGTAAGATGAACTTGCAGGAAAGGAAAAGGATAACGGTTTGACTTTGAAAGTAAGATGAGACATAAAGATACGCAAAAAATGTGTAAGTTCAGTAGAATTATCAGGCAGTGAGAGTGATTTGCTAGAAGAATATATTCGAAGTGCAAATCAGAAGAAGATGGAAGAATGTCAAGAGCCTCATAATAGAACCAGTATCCTGAGTTTGTGTAATAGCATATAGAGAGGACAATGTGAGCAATAAAGGACTCATGTCTATATTTAATAGTGCCCGCTCAAGGACCTCTGGATTTGTCACCAAAAAAACGTGTTGATTCCAAGTAAGTTACAACGCCAAAGAAAATATTGGAGAGACAAGCAGTCAGAGGAGCATTTGCTGCAAACACAGTAGGTATGAGTCTGATTTGTTTTGATGGATAAAATAGATGAAACATTGTCGATAATGGAGGTGTCGTAGAAAAGTTTAGAGCGAAGAACATTACGTGCTAAGTTGTCATTCCAAGATGCATGTTACACGTCCGATGATCCGTTAGTCCCTGAACATCAGGAAGATCTCCGAGGATGTATTTGAACTGAAATTCTGGGTTATTAATTGAATCGACACAATAGAAATCTCACAGAGACTTTAAAGGAAGGAGAGCAGGGTGATTTGCGGATGGAATATCCCTAGGCTAACTAATCCGGTAACAAGAATAGGAGAAATAATCACAGGGACAAAATAACTAATATCTTGGGTTTGGAGTTACTCGTTAAAAAGACCAACTCAATGGCGTCATTATGCATGTGCCTTTTTAAATGAATACTGCCATTTCTAGGAAGTTATTTAGTGGTGTAGTTGAGTTTAAGGTTATGGCAAGACAATACTGGCCACCATGTTCAAGTGAACAACAGGACCTATTAACGCAAAACTGGCTTCTCTTTGAAGTCTCAGAGCCAAACCCCTCATTAATTTCTCAACCAATCTCCCAGCCTTGTAGTTGTTGTGGTTTTTCCTGGAATGTTAGAAAGATCTTACCCGTTTGACAGGTTCTGTTTTTACTAAAATCCAGCTGTATTACTGTTATTCAGCAGAGGGGTGACAAAATTATATGCGCAGTTATATAGTAGCCAAAGGGAGAATCTAATCGAGTGACGGTATTTGAAAAATGCACAGCCAGGGTTGCTTAAGCCATGCAGGCTGGCCTAACTAAAAGGCTAATCAGAGCTGCTTTCGAATTCGGTAGACGTGTTCAACAGAATCTCCCGCATCTGATGTGATCTGAGGCTTTGGGTATACGATTCGTACTGAACCTTCATGCCTTTCCATATGGCTCTATATCCGCTCCCATCCTTCTGTCAAGATGGTGAAAGAATTTTTACTTTATGGTATATACAGTGAATCAAATCGAACTTGCTCTCGCTGAGGATCAGCAACTATCATTTCTCCACCAGTGCTCCACTAAACCAACTCTATTTTTGTCTATCAGAAAACCTTGTTGCTAGCTGGTTGTTGCTAGACTGAACGGGAAAACAATAAAAAAGACTTTTCATGTCAACAAATTCCTTCCTCTCAAGCAAAGAAACGAAAAATTTTATCCGTCCACCAATGTGCAGTTCGGCTGCTTTTCTGATCAAAAGGGCATCAAACTGTCATCTGCCAACTGCCAACTTCCCTGACAATGGAACTAAATAGACCCTGGAGATACTCGCTATCACCGCCCCTCGTACCCCCACGTCTTCTCTTGATGTATGTGAGTCGATGAATATGTTGGTTCAGTAAAACAGATTCTCCTAACCAAAGTCGTTGTCATTCGGTCGATGTTGAAAAGTAAATGTCTGCAAAGATGTTTTTCCGGCGTTTCTGTAGGTTTTCGAGTTGTCATTACTTCTCGACAATGGTGGCAAGTACTATTTACAAAACCAATACAATTTCCTCGAATCCGAAATACCTTTCAGTACACGACAAATTAATCGTGATTCTATGAGATATGTTGTACTATGGGCATGGTTGTTTCCTGTAAGAAATGGTAAGGAGATAAATTAAGTATGACGTATGATCTGGGCAATATATATATATATTTTTTGTTTTTAAATAAAAGAAGATTCAAACGGTAAATTTGGGGTATGAAAACAAATCTTGAATAACTTTACCTTTTAACAGACATTTTAAGATTTGTATGTCTGAAGTGGCAAACCAATAAAGTTTTAAATCTGCACTTTACACTTTTGTAGTTTCAACTCACGTAAATATATATAATATATATATAATATAGTATATATATATTATATATATTATATAATAATATATATATAAGTAATATATATATAGATATATTATATTATATATCTATTATAATAGTTTATATAATATATTATTAATATATTATTATTATTATGTATATATTAGATATATATAATAATATTAATATATATTATGATATATATATTTATTTGATATATATAAATATATATATATATAATTATCCATAATATGCATCCCCACTTCCCCCCCCCACCCCCCCCCCCCTCCCACCCCCCGTCCCTTTCTTTAAACAAAAGGTAAAAATCCATCAAATTTGATACAAATCTGTGGTTAACAGACACAATATCGTACAAATGCGATGTGATATGCAAAACACGATTATGAAATTTTTTGAATCAATCCACATCAAGTAATCCAATGTGTCGAACCCCGTCCCAAGGAAATTTCAATGTTACGCAGTCGTGATATACACAAGTAAAAAATAAAAACAAAAGTAAATATACTATTCTTACCTATGAATAGAACCATCGAAAGACATATTAAAAGAATAATTAAATGAAGAATTGAACAAGTTTCGTAGTTAAAGATATTAAACGAAACTTCATTTGAATAAGCTTTAAAAAGGTTAAATACTGACAGAACATTTAGCAGTTCTCTCACTTTTCCCAAGGGATATGACCTATTTCTTTGTGGCTTTCATAAGTTATTTCCTCCTGTTCTAACATATTCTTTATACTTTCGAGACTGATGACGGGGAGCTGAAAAGGGTCTCTCCTTAGAACATAGTTTTTCAAATTCCAAAATAAAACATATTCCAAGTGTTTGTCCAATACACTAAATGTGAAAGGGAAACAATTGGTCCTTCACTGGGTCAAAGTAGCTAAATTAATATATTTGTTTATATTTTTCTACTTTAATCTCGTATGTAGCCTTTTACTTTTATGTAGCTACAATCACATCGTCATAAGAATGGGACTTTCTCTTTTTTTTCCACTCTCACATCACTCTTTTCTGTATGACGATTTTTGATGCTACAGATTTATTCTAAAACATTCCATTTAAGAGAAGTGAAATTTAACCTTGTAGCAAGCTTTGACACTTTTTCCCACCATACGGTGAATCATGCGTCAGCAGAAGAGTCAGGAGCTAAATTTTGTCCATGGCATTGCTTTTTCCATGGAAATTAACGACCCGATATTTTTACTAACTCGATTTCATAGCTGATTCTGCTGGAATAATTAGCTTAGAAATCGCAGACATATCTAAAAAAGAAAGTAGTCCTAACAGGAAGCACCAAAGATTTAATCACAATAGAAGACTTAGAAATGGTCTTTCTCTTAACGAATTTCTTACTCTTCAACGAGTGATAATTATTCCAACTCGAAGCTTTTGCTTTTAAAGAATTGCCTTATTTAAAGAAAAATAGATTTTATTTCCACCAAATGGAAGGGATTTCACTTGGGCGAGACGTTACTCCCGTTAATTGCTTGTTTAAGTGATGTTGTCAAATGGTCAAGTAAAAATGGGAAATATTTTCTGCCAATCTGAATCAGTACAACATTTTCTGTTGCATTGCAGGACAGCGTATAATGGATAAGGAATTTTGTTCCAGAACATATTGAAAGAAAGATAAGTTCTGTTCCAGCGTGTAGAAAACGTCTTTGAATGTAAATTTTATCTGTTTTGACTATTCAGGCTGCATCACTGAAAGTTTTTAGCTTTGCAGCTGCCGTTGCTGAATGGTGAAAATGAGAAGTGATTGCTTCTGCACAGTAATTAAAATATCTTAGCGAGACTTCTGTTCTGACAATAATATTGAATAAGTGAATGCATAGGCAGTAATTGTAATAAACAATGATAAAATTGATTAGCAAAGCCCACCCCTTTATCAGCTACATGTTTGGTTCCAATCCCGATATCATCTACTAAGTGAATTTCTCCTTTTTTTTAGAATATTCGAAATCTAATTTCAAAGGCCCTTATAGGATCGTGACAAACAAGAACAAGAGATATTTCTTGACCATATTCTGGCTACAAAATAATTGTTGGCTCATTAATTTTTATTTTTTTTTGGAAAAATACTTAGTTTCTAAAAAAATTTTCAGAATTTTAGGAATATGGAAGAAGATCCTCCAGATCCGCTAATGTTGAACACGGTAATTTATCTTTGTTTTATGATAAAGTCTCAATATTTCGGATTCCGGGCGGGCCCGAATAGTCGGGCAAAAAGCCCGAACTACCGGAATATTTCGGGTAATTTTGGCCGAAATAGGGGCCGATACGTACTTTACCGGAATATCGGTCGCAACTATCGCCTAATTAAGTCATATATTATATATATATTATAATATATATATATTAATATATATATTATATATTATATATATATATATATATATATATATAATATATATATATATATATAATTATATATATATATCTCGTATAATAAAATAAAGAATCGAACCAGTAATCATCATGGCTTCCAAAAATTGTTTATTAGGGTGAAGCCCGTCGGAAAGCACTGGTGTGTTTAAGGTTAATGATTGTTCCTTATAATATTTTTCATGGGGAGTATCTTCACTAAATTGAGTTTTCCCATGATATTTATTCATAATTTCTTCGCACTGAATTATCCTCTTATCAGGCCAACTATATTTGGCTGATAATAGAGTGTTAAACTTGTCGAAACTATGTATCGCATGTCTTCTCATAACTTCAGGATTTAGTATCAGGTCGCTAACACAAAAGTCAGCTTGTGAAGAAAATATATAATTTTTTAACTTCTTGTTATTATATTAAAACCGTTCAACTATGATGACTGATACAATTTAAAAAAGGATTATTTTTTTTCATCTAATCTTCTAACTTTATATATAAAAATAAAACAACTGTTTTATTTTGCGAATGAAAAGAATATAGGGAATCGTTTTCATTTTTAGCTCATAATTCAGTATTTAGAGATCAAGTAGAAACGACGCCAGTAAAATTGAGAGGAGGAAGGCGATTGGTCGGAGGTCCCAGATGAATAGAAGGAATGGAGGATAATACTAAATTTTAGAGAGAAAAACAACTAGGGCCTAATGAAAGTACGAGCGAATGAATAATTCTTTTGTTTCCTTTTTTTTTTTTTGCCAACAAATAAGAAAGAAGAGACTTTAAATTTTTAAGGCAAGAAGTTTTATTATGTTCTATTATTCGGGGGGGTAAGTGCAACCCTCAAATTTTAAAATTCGGGCAATACAGACATCCAAATTTTTTTAATTAAAATTCTACGAAGGGAACATGTTATTATTTCGGCAATAATGAAAGTTTTTAATATTTCAAAAATGATTTTGGTTATTTTTTTTATATTTAATTTTGAAATTTGAAAAAAAAAAAAATCTAATTTAATAATGGAGCAAAAAATATATCATCAAATCTCAAATTTTTAGAATTACTTATTTTGGAAGTAATTTAATAAAATATATTTAAAGCTTTTAATTTCAAATTGCTGAGAATAAAAATAATAAATAAATATGAACAATGTAATAGATAGTTTTGGACTTTATTGCGAAGGTCAACTAGATTACTTGTTTATTATATTAATATTATTAATTATTTATCTATTCAGATTATTCATGTATTGTTATTAATAAATTATCTATGTAATTAATATTTATTATTATGCTATTTTATATTATTATTATTATTGATTTATTTTACTATATTATTATTATTATTAATTATTATATATAATATAAAAGAGGTTACTTTCAAAGGACAGTGGATAAAAATAGAAACACGGGAAACAGGAAAACACAGAAAAAGTGTAGAAAAAGTTGCGCGTATCCCGTTTGTGCAGTTTAAAGAACTAGGAGATGTATGCTTGAAGGGGTTCGATGGTAAAATAATTAACACTAGGGATAGAATGAAAGGGTGAGAAGGAGGAGAAGAGAGATGAGAGATGAGAGAGCACGATATGCAAGAGGTAAGAGATATTAGAGTGAGAAATAACGCATTCGTCGGCTATCTGCATTCGGGAACAGGACTTTAAAATTCATTAACAATTACTAACGTTTTGAGATATAAGTACCTGCCATTACTTCCAAGGGATTGTGTGATATCTAATTGTACTATAAAATTTTGAAGTTATTTGAGGTATTATTAATTGTTACATATTTTAAAACATTGAAAAAATAAGAGAGAAGAAAAACCAATCCCTGCAAGAAGAAACAAATTTTTTGTTGATATGAAGATGAATTGGTGGTAAAATATAAGCGCGTTTAAAAGCACTGCTTATTTGTTTTAGGGGACCGGAATGGAAGTCAACAGTGTGATAGAAGATCCAGTGACAGGAAGAGCTGCAAGTAACCGTTGGAGAAAAGTTTGGTTTGGCTACATCAATGTTTCTATAAAATTTTATTATAGTTTGAGATCCGAAATCTGGTTTTATAGACATACTGTCGTACTACGAGATTTATGAATTAAGAAAAGAAATGAAAGTAGAGAAGAGAGAAGACGGAAGGAGTAGACGAAGGAAAATTTTATTAAACAACAGCAACATAAAACATTAATCTCTCAACTCTAGTAATTAAAGACTGAATATATTTTGAATAATAATTAAAAAATTTAATAATATACTTATCCCATCCATTACATTTGGTGAAGCAACTTTTCACAGATAATTGATAACCTCCCTGAATTATTTTGGATGAGGCCATTGAAGTATTTGTCCAAAAATGAAATACAATATGGCCGAACAAGAAGAATACAGTATAACTTGTTAACTTTTTTAGTTCTTTTTTTTTTTATATATAACGTTGACTTTTTCATATGTTATTTGGTTCGAGCACATTTACTATCAGAGGAATATTAATAAAAACGCTAATGAAGAATTTTTTTTTTCATTTATTTCTACGTAAGAAAATGTTCTGCTAAACAAACATTTTTGTTTCTCCTTTTTTTTAAAAAATAACTGAAACCTTAACTACATTGGAATATAAATAATAATATTTTTTTTATTTACTTTATTTATCTTTGTGTTGTCGGGGGTGTTGACTATCCTATTATTTTCTGAACCCAGTTTAAAAATTATTATATAAGTGGGCATTGTAAAACAAAAAAATAATTAAATATATTACTGAAATGTAATATTTACATTGCACGATGTTGTTAACTTAGTAACGGTTAAATTTATCTTATACAAGGTTATTTTCGACAACGTTATTTTTGGTATTTGACCCTGGTATAAAATCTTGGTCTTGAGATTTGAGAGCTTCTGCTGTTTTCCTGGTATTTGGTCCTGCTTTGGGGTCTTGGGTTCGAGAGCTTCTGCTATTTCCCTGGTCTTTGGTTCTGATTTGTGGTCTTGGGCTTGGTTCTTAGAGCTTCTGTTATTTCTTTGGTGTTTGGTGTTTGGTCCTGGTTTTGGGTCTTGTCCATGGTTTGTTGAGTGGTTCCTGGTGGTTAAGGTCTGGTTTTTGAGAGCTTCTGTTATTTCTTTGGTCTTTGGTCCAGGTTTGTCGCCGTGGTCTCTGTTTTTGAGAGTTTCTGCTATTTTCTTGGTTTTTGGTCCTTGTTTGGGGTCTTGGTTTTTGAGACCTTCTGTTACTTTTCCTGGTTTTAAATCTCCATCTTGGTTTATGAGAACTTCTACTATTTTCATTGTCTTTGATCCTGGTTTGTGGTGTTGGGTTTTGAAAGCTTCTGTTATTTCTCTCTCTAAATATTGTTTGTGCTTATATGCGAAGACTCAAAACCGACCATCGAGCAAAATATCTGAAATAATAATTAATAATAATAACTAATATAATAATAAAAATATATAATAATAAATAATAATAATAATAATAATAATAAATAATAATAATAAATAATAATAATATATATAATAATCAATAATAATAATAATATAATAATAGATAATTAAAAATCAAAACATACTTTATTCTGTAATGTATTTTATTGAATATTACTTATCATTTGTAAAGAAGTAGCATTTAATTATAGAAAATACAATACATAGCGAGACAGAAAATAATAATAATGAATAATAATAATAACTAAATAATAATAATAAATAATAATAATAATGAATAATAATAATAATAATAATAATAATAATAATATAATGAATAATCGTAAATTTACATACGTTAAAGAGTGCAATGCTTTATTTATTTAGTTTATCGTTGCAATTAGAACAATTGAAGAAAGAAATTAATATATATATAATATATATATATAATATATATACTATATATATATATAGATCATATATATATATATACGTGATATTTATATATTGTTCATTATATATATACTTATATAGTATATATATATATTATTTTTTATATATATATATATATATATATATAACTATGAAATTTACTTTCTGCATTTGTGTGGCTTTGGTGTGTAGAATTCTCCATGGACATTTTCAGTGCCTAATGGTTCGTTTTCTCTCTCATCGGGTATTCATGATGCACAGCTGCTCAATGCATCCAGACAACATGCTTAACAAGATCATACACGTCGCTATTATTACGTCCCATACGCATATACATCCTAACTTATATGAATTAACAAATCATACTAGTAGAACATCTTATGATGGCAGTGTCCGCTATACTGCCATGTATATTCCCTTGGGTGTGGTGAGGGGAGAAAGAATTATGCTCCATAACTGGTGGTTATGTTCTGCGTAGTCGTTGAGGTGCCGTAGAAGGTGCCTATCGTATAAGTGGAACAAGATGGGTAAGTATGGGTGGCTGCCCTCATTTTGTACAGCATTTTCTTGTTACCAGGGAATGTCTACTAATGCATGCCTCGGGGAAGGTTGTAAATGAATTGTAAGCGCTTTCTATCTTTTTCAGGAGAAAATGTAATGAATCGGTATGTTACATGGGTATGTGCTAGATAGGTAATAAAATGTTGAGGAGAGAAGGTTCGATTGGAGTTGTATTTTAGAAAAATTGGCAAAATTTGATTTTTACTTTATCGGTCATGTGTAACCTGGGAACAAAGATGAGTAGAATAGGAAACGAGTGATGAGTGATTGTGGTGGATGTGGAATAGTAAGTTGAGTCAATTCTAATTGGGAAGTTCTGTGGTACAGAGCTAATGGGTAGAAGTTTTATTGTTTTTGGTGTAAAGTAACTGGCATTCTAAACGGTTTAAATTAAGTATTAGAAAGGATCTAATGGTATGTGTGGTTTGATGACAATAATTGAGTACCTATTCTGAGGGTAATGTTGAATGGAATGAGATGCGATTTTCTGGGGGAAGTGTAATTGAATTAATGTTGTTGTGATGATTGGGGGTTGAGAAAGCAGTCGTGTTAGTATTTGATGTGTGCCTTGGGTGAGTTACATTATATGCGATGTTTGGATATTGATGACAAAAAAGGGATGAGTAAACTAGGTTAGGCTTTGGGGGGTGTTTGTGGCTAGAGAAATTGGAATGGAGTAAGAAGGTGATTTGATTTCTGTGAGGAGAGTGAGGTATATATATATATAGTAATACTTTCTTTAAAACTCCACAAGAGGTTATTCATTAAGTATAAGGTGTGTTGGTTTTATCTATGATGTTACTAATAAGGTTTGGTGTAAGTGGTAGAAGGGAATATGAAATAATGTCGGAGATGTTAAAAGTATTATGGGTCGAATTTTGTGTTTGGTTGAAGAGTGTAGAATGTTGGAAGTATGTTGCTGTGAATGTTAAATCAGATGAGGGTGATGTTAGAAATGGGTAATTATGTTCGGGTGTATCATTTTTATTTGTTTTTATGTAAAATTAAGTTTAGCGGGGACTTGAATAGGATGAGGAAGGTGATATAGAGAACATGGGAAGTTGGGGTAGAATGTAATGAGTGAGAGAGATTAAGGTGTGGATTAAGGCAATATAGGATAAGTATTTAGTAGCGCTTGCGAAAAGTAATATTGTTTGATGTTGACCGAGAGTTGAAAACTAGAACGAGATCATTTGGAAGCGTATATAATGTAGGGGAGCGGTTTATAGTTTATAGGTTATGATGTGGCAAAAGTGAAGTGTATTGTTTGTGATATGGTATGCTGAATAGGACGGAAGGTTGATGAAATGTTAACAGGCGATGTGGTTGAATTGAAAATGGGTGAATGAATCGTTGAGTTTATTGAAGTATTAAATGAACTTGGTTTGAGATTACTATAAAACCAAATGATTTAGAGGTTTCACGAGAAAGAATGTTTTCGGGAATTATTTAATGCGAGGAAAAAACATAATAGTGGAAAATGTGTATGCTGTTGCTATAGGAGGAATGAAAAAGAGTGGTAGATATAGTACCAGTTTGAAAGGGAGGATTGAATAGTCGCTTACCAAGGGAATAGAAGGCTCTTTCTGGGAGTGTAATGTCGGCGATTTCGTGCTCACAACGTAAAATGCGCTATAAGCCAGTAGAATTTGCACAGCTTAGGATTGAGAGCGGTTTAAGAAAAAGTGGTGGCATGGTTTCAACCTCATGAAGTTATAGCGCCTACAAAGTTTCTACGGAATTTTGTGCAAGAGAACAGTCTGTATCGGGAAAATCTTTGTGCATAACATTGGAGCTGAAGAATGGTAATTTTTATTTTATTTGATTTTTTTTTAATTTTATATATTTTTTGTTCTTCAGTGGTGTTCTCAAGTCATCACTTTACTGAGAGTTCGGGGAGGTATAAGATGTGAATATTATGTGAAGAAGAAATGAAATGTGCATAGGATCTGGAGACATAATGGGTGTTGATTGGATTGTTGGAAGTTGTCGTACTCCTTATATCAATAGTGCTGGCAGTGACTGTTGCTTTTACTCTTGCGCATGTTGGCATATAGTTCCTGATTGATTGAGGAGAGCGAGTAATAGTACCCTTATACTCTATATGGTAAGGGGGATACAGAGACTGTAAAAACTATAGGAGAATTAGTTTATTGAGTGCTGTAGGGAAGATATATGTTGGTATTCTGGTCGAAAGAGTGCGTCAAGTGACCGAGGGACTGACTGGTGAAGAACTAGGTGAGTTTAGAAGTGGTAGATGATGTGTGGATCAAATATTTACATTGAAACAAATGATTGAGAAAATGAGAGGAAGAAGAATAAAATTGTATTTTAAGTTTTTAAGGATAATTGCATCATGTTATGATAGGAATTAATAGGCGATGCTCTATGGCAGGTGTTAGTGATATTTGGTGTTGGTGTTAGGCTTCTGAATGAAATCAAAAGTGTATATGACGATAGTAAAGCATGTGTAAGAATTAATAGAGTTGAAAGGGATTTTTTTTTATTTTTAATATTAATAGCGAAGTGAGGCACTGATGTGTTATGTCTCCTTGGTTATTCAATTTGTTTATGGATGGGGCAATGAAAGAATTAGAGGTAGGGGTGGCAGGGGAAGGTGGGAATGATGGAGAATGGAAGAGAGTGGATGGTTCCCTACCTATTAAATGCGGATGATTTATTCTTGTGTGGCGAATCTAAAGAGAGTCTGAAAGCATTGGTAGGTAGAGTGGTTTGGCAGGGTGTGTAAAAGGAGGGGTTTGAAAGTAAACGAAGATAATAGTAAAGTTATGGTTGTGAGTGAGGACCAGTGCCGTGTTAAGTTATGCTGGATGGTGAGAAGCTGGAACACAGTGTCCTGAGTTTAAAATACTTGGGATATATGTTGGATGAAAAGGGAACAGATGATGCAGAGTGTAGTAGGAAAGTTGTAAATGGTAAGAAGGTGCCTGGAGCAATTAAATACTTGGTGGATGTAAACGGAATGTCTTGAGTGCGCTAGGGTCTTACATGAGGGTATTTTGTTACCTTTGTTGATGTATAGTAGTGAAACTATGGTCTGGAATAAGAGGTATGGGTCTAAAGTAAAATGTGTTCAGATGGACAATCTTAGGGCCATGTTAGGTGTGAAAATAATTGATATAATGAGGAATAAACGCATAAGGGAGTTGTGTGCTGTGAAGAAAGGAGTAAATGAGAGAATAAATGAAATTACACTGAGATGGTTTGGTCATTTGGAAAAGATGGATGATAGTCGGTTATTTAAGCGGATGTATAGTGGTGTGTGTGCTGGGAATCGACCGGCTGGGATACCGAAGAAAAGGTGGATTGAGTCAGTAAATAAATACCTGGAAGAGAGGAATGTGAATTTGGCAGAAGCGAGAAGAAAGGTGCCATGATATGTAGGTCGAATGGCGGGTTTTGTAAAGCGGGTAAATGGTTGTGCCGCCTGGGCAAGAGATGAACCCTGCGTTGACGAGGTGCCATAGCGAAGGTCCGTCCCGGTCCCGTGAAGCTCTAGGGTGGATTTTCCTGACTGCGGCGAGTTCTCACTTAAGGTTATAAAGTGGACGGTAATGCTGGGCTTTCTTTTCGACTTGGATCATATTTTTCTACTACTTTATCTGTTTCCAGTGCTACTGACTCACGCACTTACGTGCTATGGGGAGAGAAGGTGGGTGATAATGATAATATATAATATATATATAATATAAATATTATATATATATATATATATATATATATATATTATATATATTATATATATATATATATTATATATTAATATATATATAATATACGTATTTATATCAATTTTCATATGTGAGGCGAGTCCTTGTGCTATGGCATCCCAGGGGAAAAGGTGTTGATAGATCTACAAGGGTCTTAGATTTAGACGAGGTGACAGAGTCGCCCCATAAGGGGTGGGAAGGTTGAAGTCTCCTAGTATAACAACCGGAGAGTATGGAGCTGCTTAAAAAGATCAGCTAAGTCGACCTTAGTAAACTTACTACTCGGAGCCTAGTAGATCAAACAGACAGTAAGGTCAGTGGACAGACAAATTCGTGCTGCTACTGCATGAAGTCTAGTTTGAAGAAGGACTGGAAGAAATAGGGGACATATTTATTGAATGAGTATTTCTCCTGCACTCCCTATGCATTGTCACCGTCTTTCTATAAGAGGGTAGCGCCGATTTATATTCCGACGGTTTCGGAAGAAGTCGAGATGACATAGTCGAAGTTCCTACAAACATATGCACTTTGGTGTACATATGTTTATTAGTTGAACAAGTTCTTCGAAATTAGAGTGGTAGCCACGACAATTCCATTGAGGGAAGGTGGCCATGCTATATTGTTATAAATGTTATGAGGATGGTCTTTTTGAGACAATTGTCTAGTAGTGATGCTGGAAGTGGACCCAGATGTGGAGGAAAGGCTGAGACTTGGGTGTTGACGAGGAAGAGCAACAAATCCTAGTGGTAAGGAATAGTCATACAACAGAGATTTGGATTGTACGACCGGTTTTGGAGGAGAATTTTCAATGGTATTTGGTGGAGGGGCTTCGTTATTAATGCGAAATAAGATGAGTTCAACCAAGTTCTTCCTATTGTGCGGACTTGGTTGGTCGTTGAAAGAGCAACCAAAATGCTCATGTTTAGGAATGGAAGCGATATCGGCGAGTCAAGCAAGCAGATTTAGAAATGGGTGGAGAATATGGGATTGTTTCCATAAAAGTAATGTAAGAAGGTGACACCGGAAAAGTGTCACTTTTTTGTAAAGAAGTTAGAATTGCGATATTGGGATCCAATATGGGATCCGTTGGGTTACGGAGGTCTGAGGCTAGAGACTTTGTCAGTGAGCCATGAAGTGGATGATTTTTGAAAACTGGAAAATTTGTGTTAAGATGGGGAACCTCTGGTTCCCCTTTCGTGCCACCAACAGATTTGAAGCGCTTGCGGTATTTAGGTTGAACGGTTTTCCATTCATCTCTTTCGGAAGCGCAAGAAATATATATGTGTGTGAGAGAGAGAGAGAGAGAGAGAGAGAGATGAACCATTTCATCCGTTAAGGCATAAAATTCTTTCTGGAGTGCTGAAGTAGGAAATTCGAAAGAAGAGTTATGGGAGGATTCAGAAGAGCTGGAATAAACCTGCAAGCTATCAGAGATTTGGTTGGTGGGTTTTTCAATAGTTGTGATTGCTTGGGTACAAGCTATTAAAGTCGCTCTTTTCGTCTCAGGAATAAACTTATAACAAGGTCTCTCCTGAGTTGCATTTTTACATCTGAGGTCAGTGTGTTTTGCTTTAAAAATTCGGATGTTTTGTATTTTAGGGAATAATCTTTAGATTGGTGATTATTAATCTTTTCTTTGTGTTTAGGAACATCTTTTTCGGGTAATTGAGTAATCGTGGGAAAAAGATTAGAGGATATAGATGCAGGCCTCTGACGTGAGTTTGGCGAACTTATCTGGAGGGTATAAGGTAAAGTATATTTGCTGGAAATGCTCTCTAAGCTTTGTGTTGGAAACCAACTTAGTTTCATTGTTAGTTGGTTGAAAACTAATACTCGGAGTAGGGTTGTTGATGGCATTTTGAACGGGAGATTGGATCAACGGCTGCTTTTGGATTATTTGACAAGTTGATAGTATAAGCAATGTAGGCGGGTAGGTTGCCGTAACTACTTGATTTTCGCTAGAATTTAGGGGAAGAGTTCTACTGGAATGGAGTTGTGTCGGTGAATTAACATGCGGAGGCAGGGGTGCTGCTGCAATTGTAGCATAAGATTACCTTTGTCATGTGGAATATTTGTCTTTGAGCTGGTGGATGGTATTTCTCCTGCTCAATTTTTATATGGAACATAACTCCAAAACAAACTTCAAACAGGTAAGACCGGCATTTTAACGAAGAGGCACTGTGGGGTCCTCCACATTTTTTGCAGTGTGGTGTGTTTTTACAGGGAATGTGAAATTGTTCCCCGCAGACTGAGCATAATATGCCATGCGGTCCTCTACGGTATTTTCGGGGATGATTAAACATTTGGCATTTAAAGCACAGTCTGGATCGGGGAATAAACTTACGAACACTGTAGCTTGTAAATCCTATTTTCACCTTTGAAGATGGATATGGGGTACTAAAGGTCAATTGTAAACATGGATTTGGGGGTATCAGGCGAGTCCCGACGAGTGGGAGATCTATAAACGTTTGTAACGGGAAATCTTTTCTGCTGGAGATTTCTTAAAATGACAGAAATATCTTCGTTTTTCTCTTCTAAAGAATAAATAGTGACTTTGGATGTGTTTGTTTCATTAGGAGTGGAAATAAAAGGGATGTTTCCGAGAAACTTTAAGGATGTCAAGATGAAACTTTAATTCCGAAAAGGGACCCATTTCTCATTAATGTTACTAGGCGGTCTTCAACTCCTGAAGCTTTTTCAAGTGAATTGCTAAGAATAATGGTTCTTTACTCAGTAAGAGCTTTGGAGGTAGTGGAATAAAAGCGGAAATACCTTCTGGTCTAGGAATAGGAAGGACCGAGGTGGCGTCAGGCTGAGAACGCGGCTAATGGTAATTGTTGTTGTGCTCGCCTCGGTTTAATAACGTCTTTTCTTAAAGTGCCAGTTTCATAAATATTAAACCTCAGACTTCGCCACCATAAATGAGCAAATATAACAATAAAATAAATGAAACATAAAAGTAAATAACAGGATGGACGGGAAAAGCGTATATTTCATAAGAAACAACAACAACAACAGCAGGTCACAAAACCAGAGACTCTCACAACTTCCCGGACCCCACACTGTTGGGTAGGCTGTGGATGTGGCCTCGTAAGAGCCTCAAGGAACTCTACCTAGATTTACCACCCGTGTATCGCACGAAACCTACGTAACTTCACGCCAGAGCCCGAGATTATACACCAAAGTACATGACAGCCTATTCCACGAATAACTCGACGGTTCGGGTCCCCTACAATTGGCGGCCCGGTCAAAGATAAGCGAAATGATCGATTTTTAGCTTATACCCTCATCCACGGGGAAGAAGTGTTAGGTAGGCTGAAGACCCATGCGGAAAGAGGCACCGGATAGCCCAAAGCGCTGTAACGGGGGAAAAAAAGGGAGTACCTCTTTGAAAGATGGAAATTAAGTACAAGTACTTAAAGGTACTGATGGGTATATATATATATATGAATAGTATTCTATTATATATATATATATATATATATATATATATATATATATATATATTATATATAAATATATATTAATATTATATATATATATATCATATATATATATTAATATTATATAGTATATATAATAATATATATTATATATATATCTTATTATATATATATATTATATATATATAGTATATTATATATATATTATAATATATAATATATTATGGTAAAGCGGTTGTTAACAGTGCTAAAGAAGTATGTAGATATGCTAAAGTAGGAAGTAAGAATGTTAACAGTGAGTTGTGTAATGAAGAGGTGATGATACAAGCGGTTAATAGTAAAAAAGAAGCGTGTTGAATGTACTAAAACCAAGATGAAGTTTCAAAAGAAAGATGTTTGGAATTATATACGCGAGGAAAAGGAAATACTAAAAGGTGCATACGTAAGGAGAAAAAGAGGTATAAAAGTGAAGCAGTTTGGAAGGGAGGATGAAATGGGGACTTACAAGGGAAAGGAAGCTCTTTCTGGAAGGAAGCGCGAAAAGTTAAGATGAGAATAAGGGAACCTGCTTAGCAATAATGAATAGGGATGGTGCTTTTTGTAACTGATGAAATGGATGTGAGGGGGAATGTGTGTAAAGGGAACACTTCGAAAATCATTGACAGTAATTTGTCAGTGATGAAGAGTGATAGTGAATGTGGGTGGGTAGGTTTTGATGGTGCACGAAGGAATAGGTATTTTGGGATGAGGGTTATTAGTAGGAAGGAGGTAATGTGGTAGAGTGAGAAAAGTTTGAAGAATGGTAAATCTGAAGGTATGGATGAAATTAACTAGTGAAATGATCAAGTATGGAGGCCGAGATGGTTGATTGAGTGGATTAAATGGGAAGTTTGTGTAATCAAAATCGTTTAGGAGAGTATAGTTCCGAGGGATTTTAAGAGAGCAGTAATAGTACCCTTATAAAAGGGTAAAGGAGATAAGGGTAACTGTAGGAATTAAGGGGAGTTAATTTTTGATTTGGTGGCTTGGGGGTTGGGGGGGGTGTTTGTAGGGAAGATATATGGTGGTATTTTGGGTCGAAAGAGTGCGTCGAGTGATGAAGCTGATTGGTGAAGAACAGGTGCGTTTTAGGTGTGTTAGAACATGTGTGGATATAATCTTTTACATTGAAACAAATGATTGAGAAAATTGAGGGAGAAGAAGAACTTAAATTGTAATTTTGGTTTTATTGATTTGCAAACAGGCGTATGAAATGGTTAATAGGAAGCTCTATGGCAGGTGGTTAGTGATATATGAGGTGTTGTGATGTAGGACAAGCTTTAGAATGGCATCTTAAAGTATGTCTGACGATGTGAAGTGTGTAAGGAATAAATGGAGTGAAAGCGTTGGTTTAATTATTAATAGTGAGTGAGGCAGGATATGTTATGTCTCCTTGGTTATTCAATTGGTATAGTGCATGGGGTTATGAAAGATTAATGTGGGGGTGGCAGGGGATGCGTTAGAAATGATGGAAATAGAGGAGAGTGGATGGGTGGCCCTGCTATTGATATGCGGGTGATTTGGTTTTTGGCATTTTGAAGAGAGTTTGGGGATTGGTAGAGAGACTTGGCAGGGAGTGTAAAACAGAGGGGTTTGAGTAAATCTAGATAAGAGTAAGCTAGGTTATGGTTGTGAGTGACGACAGTCCTCGTCGAGAAGTTATGTTTAGATTGGTGAGCAGCTAGGGAACACAGTGTCTGAGTTTTAAATATTTAGGATATTATGTTGGAGGATAAGAAGGGAGCGGATGATGCAGAGTGTAGTAGGACAATTGTTGAATGACAGGAGAGGTGGCTGGTGAATAATCGTTGGTCAATGCAAGGAACTAAGTCTTTGAGTGACTAGATCTTACATGAGGGTATGTTGTTACTGTGTATAATGTATAGTAGTGGAGTCTAAAATGTCGGAATATGTAGGAGTATAGACTCTAAGTTCAATGTGTTAAGATGGACAAACTAAGGGGCGTATTAGGTGTGAGAAAGAATTGATAAAATGCAAGGAATTGAAACGTATTAGAGAGTTGCGTGTTGTGAAAAAGGGGTAAATGAGAAAATAATGAAGTAGTTGAGGAGAATTTGGCCATGTGAAAAAGGATGGATGATATTTCGGTATTTTGGTGGTGTGCTGGGATTCGACCGGCTGGGAGACGAAAAAAAAAGTGGGATTGAGTTCAAGTTAAAGGAATGCTTGGAGGAGAGAAATTGAGTTTGAACAGAGGCGAGAAGAAAGGTGCATAATATTAGTGACTGGCGGGGCATTTGTGAGGGGGTAAGGCTGTGGCCCACCTGGGCCAAGGGATGAACCCCAAATTGACGAGATGCCGTAGTGAGGGTCCGTCGCGATCCCGTGAAGCTCTTGTGTGATTTTCTGATTGCAACGAGTTCTTACTAAAGGTATAAAAGGGGCGGGGTAAGGTTGGGTTTCTTTTCGACACTTTGTTGGTCATGTTCTTCTACTACTTTTTAGTTTTCGGTATCCTTGTTTCCGATGAACCTCAGTCGTCTTTTTGGGGAGAGACGGTGTCTTTGATATATATATATATATATATATATATATATATATATATATTATATATATTATTATTATATATATTATATATATATATATATATATTATATATATATAATTATATATATATACATATATATATATATTTATATATATATATATATATATATATATATATATATAATATATATATATATATATATATATATATATAGTATATATATTATATAATATATATATATATATATATATATATATATATATATATATTACATATATATATATAATATATATATATATAGTCTACTTACATGAAAAATACCAAAAATCATTAATGCTAATCCATTGTCAAAAACAGTTTCCTTGTACGCCACAATGTATATATCCATACAACCTCTCTTATTGATGTTCGCCACAAATTTTGTATTGCAAAGCTTGCCGTACTTGCAACATGATATTGGCGGTTTCTCTTCGCCGTATTTGGTCATCCAGTCTTGATAAGAGTCATAACCGCAAACAATATTGAACTGGAATTATTATTAATTTAATTTAACTTCATCTAATTATTATTTGACAGTTATTATAATGTTCCAACTAAATTAGTAATACTAATGAATTTAATTTTTCTTTTGTAGCAATGATGTAGAAGATTCAGTGAAGAGCGAGAGGGAGAACTTTCATGCAGAGAATACAGCATTCTGGGCTTTAGTTGGAATTCTTTTGCTTCTTGCAGGGGGAAATCTCTCTTAACACCTTATAGCAAAAATCCTAGAGGTGAGACATTTAAATAAAAAAATAAATGGAACCTTATAACACCTTGTTTTTTTTGTTTTTGTTTTTTTTTCGTTGGACACAGATGCAGTAATATCCCAAGAAATAAAACGTGCGTGTTTTAAGATTTTATGAGTATATCGATTAAAGGCTGCAATGAAAACCTACTTCTTGACCAATGACCCTGCCCTTTGAGTTGTGTAATTGCAATTACTATTTAATATTTATATTTATGTCCAAAAAAAAAGTTACAAGATACACACATAGCATGGATATAATTAAAAATATGTCTACAATGTGATATACATGCCAATTAACTAATTAAGCAATTAAAAGCAATTAAAAATTAATATGATAAAACTAATTTATGGAATGTTAACATGCCATCTAATACATATATGCCAATGGACTAGTTACCGTATGTATTTAAAAATTACTATGATAAAACTAATTAATTTAATATTGACATGCCATCTAATTTAGTCGTCAGGTCCAATTAGTAAGAATGGTGACTAGGAGAAAATAAAGCTAAGAAGATGCAATGCATAATAAATCGCAATGTCATTTATAAGTAAGCTGTATAATAGCTATGTTAGGCCAGTATTAGAGTATTGCGCACTAGTTTGGGTCCCTATATTTAAAAAAAGACATTGATATGCCGGAGAGAGTGCAAAATAGAGCAACAAGGATGATTTCAGGTTTGAGTGTAGGAGCTATGAGGAGAGGCTGACGGAGTTATAAATGTTTTAACTAGAAAGGCGATTTCTTAGAGGGATAAAGATACAAGTCTACAAAATATTTATATCTATTGATAATACTGAGACTATTAAATTCTTTATAGCAGACCATGCACGGGCGAGAGATCAGGGGACACGATAAGAAAATTAAGAAAAAGGCATGTAATCTTGATGTAAGAAAACATTCATTCAAGGTTGTTATATTTTGGAAAGGTTTCCCGTAGGAAGTTTTAGGGTGACTTTGTTACAAATTTTAAGTTGGATGGGTATATAGATGGTTTAGACATCATTTATTATATTTTGGCTAAGCCAAATTGGCGGGTTTTAGTAGTTATTAAGGTAAAACTGCATGTTGTAATTTTGACAAGCATATTAAAGTTTGTAATGTGGTTAGCATGTACCTTAGCTATATTTTTTGCTTTTGGTAGTAACCTAGTTGGTTTATGCTATGCAAGATATTGACAAGCCTTAGCTAGAGTGCTGCGTGTGTTTTGCATGAGTATGTTGTCACTCTAGCAGACTGGGACAGTCTCGGTAGACCAATGTAGATTCTTATTGTCTCTATACTTTTTAATGTTTTAAAACAATAAGCCTACCCAAGATCTTGGATTATGTTCGAGAAAGGCCACTGCACTACTGCGGACAGAAAACCCTGGTTTATTATGATAATATAAACTGTATGAATACATGACGAAAACGAACAGAAGAATAATAATAACAAACATCAAAAAAAACATAATTTGCAAAAATATTTCATTTGCCCACAACCCTAGTAAGGATATTGAATACAGATGGATACTTTACTAGGAACAAGCGAAAAGGTATCAAGTCTACCATGTCCCTTCATTATAGTCTTTTAAATTCTAGTTAAAAGAATTCCAAAAGATTCCTCAAGCACCCAAGAAAGGGGTTAACAATGAGTACATTAGTGTCTAATACTTAAAAGAGAGAGGGTAGAATAGTAGTATAAGAGTTCTACAATTATAACCGCTAGGAAGAATATTAAGACTAAATTAGTCCTTTTAGTGATTTTTTTTTTGGGTTCCCCCCCCCCCCAAAACCCAAAAAGACCCGCAGTGTAAAGAAAAGGGACAGGGTATCCACATGCACCAACTGAAGACTGAAAAAACAACAAAAGAGGACGGTTTATTTATGACTTAAAGTTCATTTTAGTTTATTTATGAAATTTAAGGTACATTACATAAGGGTTCTAAAATATATTTTACGATTTAAAGATAATATGTTTCACAGTGTTTTTTAACCGGCAAAAAAATACATATACATCTCAGTGCGGGGCTGTTCCAAGGTTTTAGATACAACTTTTTACAATAAAAAGTATAATTCCGAGTGCTGGGGCTTTCCGTAAAAGTTTGAATACATGGCACCAATTAAGAAGCACATACATAAATTAACTTAAAATACATAGATAAAGATAGTTAGCATAAATTGATATAGACAAA
>JABUQX010011434.1:77500-80000 GCA_015478945.1 Trachelipus rathkii | reverse complement strand
TTTTTCCATCTCCAGAGCATTGATTATAGTTGGGAATATTGTAAATGCAAAATCTTTCTGCAATTTTTCTTTTGTTATTGTTGTTAATATGTTTTATGACGGTGGTGTTATTAATGTTTATGTGGTGGTTTTCTGCTTGTCGGTGTTGTGTGAGGGATGAGTTTTGCTTATCTGTTTGTAATGCATATTTGTGTTGGTATATTCTTCTATTGTAGTCTATAGTCTCTCCTATGTAATGGGCGTTGCAGTTTGTACAGGGAATTTTGTAGATGCATGGAGGGTTTATTTTTGGTAGGGGGTTTCAGAACTTTTTTTAACATTAGGTTATTGGAAGGAATTACTGTTATATTTTTTGGTATATATATTTTTTAATGGGATTTATGTTTATGTGGGATATAGGTAGGAATGCTTTATTTTCTATATTTTTCTTTGTGTTGTGTCGCAGAACTTTGTCTCGGCTTTTTTATATGCTTTGGTTATTAGGTTATTGGGATATTTTAATTTTTGAAAGTTTTTTTTTAATAAATCTGTTTCTTGTTTTAAATGATTGGGAGAGCAGATTTTAAAAGCGTGGAGGTACAAGGAGGAAAGTGTGGCGAGTTTTGTGTTTGTTGTGTGGGCGGAGTACCAATGTATGTAGTTGGGTGTGGCTGTAGGTTTTCTGTATACTGTGTAAGATGGTTTGATGTTATGGTCCCACATGAAAAGTGTATCTAAAAACGGTAAAGAAATTATAAGGAAAAAGTCAACATATAGATTAGTACACCTGAGGAGGCTCCGCAATAGCCGGAGCGAAAGCTTGTGTAACATTAAGTTGGTTTTAAATGTTTTAAAAAGTGTAAATAAATAAATTATAAACTCTCTAATGTATAAATGGCCAACTAAGGGTAAAACTAATAAATAATATATATATATATATATATATATATATATATATATATATATATATATATATATATATATATATATATATATATATATATATATATATATATATATATATAAGATCTGAAGAGCACACGTCTGGATCCGGTGGAAACCAGAAGGGAGGCAAGAAAAAGAAACAGAAAGACTCCAGAAGAGAGTTGAAAATCTGAAAGGATTATACATTGGACAGAGGATAGTAAATCTGAGAAGGAAATTATTAAATAAGTATTTTTGGAATTGTTTTTAAAGAAAAGAATACTTTGAGATTTGAAGTTTCATATCCAGTGAGAAATATTTATGTTAACGATTCAAAATTTCAAAATATTAAGTATTTATTTTTAAATTATTTTCAAAATGGAGGACAACAATTTTTCACAACAGTTGGTAGTAGTTATAAGAACAATATTAAAAAGAAATAAAAAGAAATTTAAAATTTTAAATACGAAAAGTGAAGCTGCGTTTCTCGAAGTCGTCGAATCATAGGAAGAAAATTCACAATTCTCTTGGTCTGATAGCAGGGGTCCAAACCCTTCTATCATTCGTTTCTTTTCGTGAATGGTGATGATAATTTTGAAAACTTATCAGCCACCAACACCACCCTGCAGCTATGCGGGATATGGTGTTTTGTATAAATAATATATATATATATAATATATAGTAATATATATATATATATATATATATATATATATATATATATATATATATATATATATATATATATATATATATATATATATATATATATATATATATATATATAGGTTCTAAGTTACCAGGATACGAAAAAGGTGAAGAATCACATACCATTGTAGTTTATTTGTAGCTTGTTTTCTCCTGGTTGCCAAAAGCGAAATGGTTCAAAACTGGTTGCGTGGAAAAAGGGTCGAACTCCACTTTATAGTCAAAAAGTTTATTTATCTTTTTATAAAAGAACTATTATTCTTGAAAAGTGCAAGATAAAAAGATAAAGATCTAATTAGCAATATATATATATATATATATATATATATATATATATATATATATATATATCTATTTATATATATATATATATATATATATCAAAATATATATGGTATATATATATATATATATATATATATATATATATATATATATATATATATATATATATATATATATATATATATATATATATATATATATATATAAAATATATATATATATATATATATATATATATATATATATATATATATTTATAGTAGTATATAAGGCATATATATATATATATGCCATTTTTACATGCTTTTCAGACCTCATATATCACGAATTTGATAGTTTCAAATTGCTGCGGGCAGTCTGAACACCCCTTGGATTGCTGCCCCTGAAGAAAACCCGTCTAATGTATGTTACATCAATCTATATGAAATGAAAGACGAAGGAGTCTGAAATGGTAAGACATCCACACCAAATAGGGACCGAACACCAAAAAGAGGTTTTACCCTAAAAAATGAAACTAATTCATCTACTAACAAATAATTACATATATGATCACTGTATCAGTCTCAAATCTCATTTTCTTTAGGCAGACGTAAACTAATATATT
>JABUQX010011434.1:62500-67500 GCA_015478945.1 Trachelipus rathkii | reverse complement strand
ATATATATATATATATATATATATATATATATATATATATATATATATACAGGTAACATCACTCACGGGCAGAGCCCTTTTCAATGATGGTCACGTAGTTACTTCGCTACGTTTATTATCACACCGAAGACCGGAGTTCAAAAAAGTGGTGTCTGTTCACTTAGCAGCAAATAAATACATTGAAGTAAAAAGCTTTCGAAAGATTAGGACGATAGTGGAAAAGAGATGGTCATTCTGCCACCATTACTTCTTATAGATTCGGATATAACATACAATTTCTATACCACTTCTGCAACTGAAAATCACCCATACTCTAAACAAACACTTTCTCATAATGCTCTCTCTTCAGCTCACACAACCCTTTCAGAAAACTTAGTTTTGTCAACTAATAACACTCACATAAATAACTATCTCTAAGCCGGCAGTATCCCCAGCACATCCAATCAAGGCTAAATATTAATAGACATCACTAATTTAAGCAATTCCCCCCAAAAATTACAAAAGAACACTCATTTTCATTGTAAACCCATTATAGTTCTAGTTGATCCAATAAAGACAATTCATACACCTTGCTACCTCTAGTCAAGGTCCCTCCACAACACAGCTCATATCCACCTATAAAGAAATTCTCACTTCCTCTTTAAAAGATGCTTCTAAAAAGGACACCCTTTTAAATGACTCAAAATTATTCGATCAATTACTACAACTTCTACTCTCATACAAAGATGTCATCGCGCTCGAAGATGACATTCCCATTGTCCTTTACAAAAATTCTCTCTTCAACTAAAACCAGACGCCCCAAAAGTACTATATCGCCCACAATATCGACTTCCACACATATCTCACACACATAGATGAATGGGCCACAAACTCTCCTCAAAAGGGTTGCATAAAGCCTATCTCCTCTCCACATAGCTAACCTCTACTCGTAATCCCCAAAAAGAATTCCTCTCGTTCCAAAATTGTAGCCGATTACGGACACATCAACTCTCACACAATTTTAGACCGCTACCCTCTCCCATGTATAAACGATCTCCTCAACACATTAGGCAAAATCTCTCTCTTTACTACTGCTGACCTCCTCGACGCATATCATGCACTAGAAATTGAGGACTCCCCCCAACTATATCTCGCTATTCACATCAGGGTTGTGGAGTCGGTTCAAAGATTTTCCGACTCCGACTCCGACTCCACCCTCTTCAAAATTACCGACTCCGACTCCGACCTCTTCAAAATTACCGACTCCGACTCCACCCTTTTGAAAATTGCCGACTCCGACTCCACTCTTTTGAAAATTACCGACTCTTGAAAATTACTGACTCCAACTCCGACTCCGACTCCATCCTCTTCAAAATTACCGACTCCGACTCCGACTCCGACTCCGACTCCGACTCCGACTCCACCCTTTTCAAAATTGCCGACTCCGACTCCAACTCCGACTCCGACTCCACTCTCTTCAAAACTACCGACTCCGCGACTCATCGACTCCGACTCCGACTCCACAACCCTGATTCACACCAAAAAATGGACAATTCTGCCTCACTAGAATAAATTTTGGACTCTCAAACTCACCTCCTGTCTTTGCACGCACAATGGAACTAGCTCTCTTGACGACGTTTTAATCACAATTTCAAAATATCAATAAAGTTTTGGACTCGTTTAGGAAAAATAACTCACATTAAACTCTCCAAATGCAATTTTCTCAGAACATGTGTTTCTTTCCTTAGTTTCCGCATCTCAAATAATGGTATAAGCCCTGATCCCACCTCCCACGAATACTGCGGAAACATGTTCACTCATGGGTTTCCAAAATTATTTCAACCATTTCGTGGAAAATTTTACATCTTTGTTAGGCAAAAACGCACAGTTTATCTGGAACCCAGAACACCAACACGCATTTGACACTCTCAAACAAGCCTTACTTCTCAACCCATAATTGACTTTTCCAGACTACATCAAACACTTTTTCATCAACACGGACGACTCTCAAAAAGATCTGGAAGCCGTTCTCTATCAACTAGATAAAAATGCCAAAGAAACACCACTTTCTTTTATCAATCGCTCTCTCTAAAGCGGAAATAAATTATAGTACACTAGGGCAAGAAGATTTAGCAATTGTATTCGCTCTATCCAAATTCAAGAACCGATTTCTTGGATACCCCCCTTACAATTTAATTAGCTGGGGGGAAACCAAAAAAAAAAAAAACCCAACCCTTTGACCCACTTTAGACATAAACAACTCAGGGGTCGATTGGAACGCTGGAATTTATTTATACAAAGCTTTAACCCTCAAATACAGTATAAGGCTGGCAAACCTAATGTCATACCTGACTATCTCAGTCACAACCCACATGCAAATCACACCCACAAACCCCCCACACTCTCCCCCCCCCAACCTCCCACAACTCACTCATCAATTTGTCACTCACCTTGCACCCCCCAAAAATCTTTTCTTCTCATACCCGAAACTTTCACTACAGACTCTTTAAGTGCCTTCGTTAGGACCCCTTTACAAACGCTATCAAACTCTCTGAATCATTTCCAACAAACATCACCCCCTCATCTCTCATCTCCACATGTGATTATCCAAGACGTTTTATACTATAAAACTCCCACTGGTCGGCACTTACTTGAAGTGCCAGACTCTTTTATATTCCGTAAATCAGACACAACCATTCCACTCTAGCTTCAGGTCATTGTGGCTGTGAAAAAACACATCACAGACTACAGGAACGATACACTTTTCCCAATTAACACACTCTCATTTCACAATTTTGTTTCAACTGTGATTCGTGCAATTGAGTCAAAGGTATAGTCCCCAAACTAGCTCCCATCAAAGAATACATTCTGGGAATTAAACTATTCTCAAGAATGCACTGCGATATCTTAGGCCCTCTCCCGCTTTGCCACATTTCTCCAACTAAATATAACCTCATCTTCAAATACCAACTCACACGATATGTCGAATTAGTCCCACTTAAACAACAGACTGCTAAAGACATCACTCATGCACTCCTAGAACGTGTAATTGCGAGACACAGCACATCCAGAAGTTTTAATATATATATATATATATATATATATATATATATATATATATATATATATATATATATATATATATATATATATATATATATATATATATATATATTATATATTATATTATATATTTATTTATATATATATATATATATATATATATATATAGGCCCTTTCTGTTTTTACGCTTGGGTCAGTTTTGAATTTGTTTTTTTTTTAATATATTGCTACTATATGATACCAACAATGAATTTCAGTGGTAACGGACATGATTCAAAAGTTCGAAGTATTTTTAAATAATTTTTAAAAATCACATTTTTGTTAAATATTGTTTTAAAAATGAAATATCTCGAAAAGTACGACACTTACAGAAAAACCAATTACATATTTGGAATCAGCGTATAAAGCTTATTACAAAAATGTAAAAAAAAAAAAAAACAAAAAAAAAAAATTTTTTTTCATAAATTAAATATCTCAAAAAGTACGACACTTACAGAAAAACCAATTACATATTTGGAATCAGCGTATAAAGCTTATTACAAATATGTAAAAAAAAATTAAAAATAAAAAATAAAAAAAAAAAATTTAGGGGGCTCGAGCCGACGGGGGACAGAGGGGGGGACGTTTTCCATACCCCGTAGGGGAGGGGCGGAGGAACCCCCGCGACACCCAAATACCAAAGAGCGGGGGTTCCGGAGACCCTCCCCGGAGGGGGGGAAATAGTCCTACCCTGTCGTTCCCCCGGAAGGCCGAGAGACCCCGACTCCTGCCATCTTTGCGGTTTACCCTTGGGTATTCCTTTAGTTAAAAAAAAGAAAATTTTTTTTTTAAAGTTACGGATCCGTAAAACGTAACTGGTCCTATATATTTTTTTATCATGTCCGTTACCACTGAAATTCATTGTTGGTATCATATAGTAGCAATATATTAAAAAAAAAAAAAAATTCAAACTGACCCAAGCGTAAAACAGAAAAGGTCCTAATTTATATATATATAAATAATATATATTAATATATATAATATATTATATATATAATATAATATATATATATATATATATATATATATATATATATATATATATATATATATATATCGGCAATGGTCCGGTGGTTACTACGTTACGCCACAATCTAATGTGGTTACGCTATTAATCAGATGAAATGTTTCCAAATCTCGACAATTCGACAGTCTATCACTTGTTTATCTAGCCATATTTACACGTCATCAAAATAAAAGTCGGCCATCATAACTACCTACTATTTTTATCACATATTTTCGACGTAGAAACCAATGAAAAGAATTTCAAAAACTAAAAAAAAAAAAGGTTCTGCACACCTTTCTTATGTTAAGAGTCGTTTTGCTTTAAAATATTTCACTTTGAACTTTGAAGCAAACCAGTAATTATGATAATTATTATCTTATATATTGCTAATAAATTATTTAATATTAATTATATGGTAATTATGAATAATTATGATCGTATCTGATTACCTAATAATTTAATTTTACTAAACATATATATATATATATATATATATATATATATATATATATATATATATATATATATATATATATATATATATATATATATATATATATATATATATATATATGGTTAAGTTTACATTCTGGCCGCGCTTCTAGATTTTGTCTATATTTTTAAAATCGATTTTCGATATTTCGATATCGTTTAAACCCATTTGCATTTCTATATAAATATTAAAGCATGTAAACAAATCAGCGCGGGCATTTTAAAGGCTAAAGCAGTACAAGTAAGACGTTTTTTCATTGGTGTCCAAAGTTAAATTTAAACATTTATTTAGTGACTTTTAAATATTAAATTATGTGATTTAATACATATTTGATGACAATACACGTAACAGAATTTTGTTAGCAATTTTTAAAGCAAATATGGTTTAAACAAAAATTTCTATCTAATGAAGGCAAATATT